>JAUJYT010000358.1:0-20436 GCA_033996565.1 Nanhermannia nana
ATAGAGAGAGAGAGAGAGAGAGAGAGAGAGAGAGAGAGAGAGAGAGAGAGAGAGATATCACTGATATCAGTACTGTATCTGTACTGTATGTCATTTTATAATTTTTTTCGAAGACTTACTCTTGATTATAGAGAACAGTTTAAGGTAAAATTATATGCATAATTGATTGAGTGGATATGTAGTGTTATTTACATCATATAAATAACGCATAGCCTGACTTTTTATACACTACCTTCAAAGGTAGACACCGATATAGACACACATTGGGTTTGTTTAAATTAACTGCTTTGAAATACTGTATATTTGTTGCCAAAATTTTTATGTATTGAGGTCAGTCTTGCAAAACTCCGGTGTTCTTTAGGGGCCAGCTTTAGAGAATTTTAAAAATCGATAGGATGCTGAACTCACCTGTTTTGTGCATTAGGTTTTTGTTGAATGTTTTTAGAAAATATATAAGCCTTAATTGAAACACTTCTTATTTAAAATTATTTCTGATAAAAAGTATTTCTGTTTTATATTTATATTATTTTTAACTATTTGTGCAAAAAACTTAATTGAGATCTATATCTGGATGAAAGTAATATAAAAACATAAACTTTTATTGTCTTACATTCTTATGAGTTTTCAGAATATCTTTTGAGCAAAAGATTTTGACTTAAAAAATGAAATAATGAATAACTAAATTAAAACATTTACTGTTTAAATGTTATTCAGATAAGAACTCATTATAAAACTCTAATGACTTTTGATGAAATAGTAAAGTGGAACAAAAAAGGTGTAATTTAATGTTCACTTTGTATTGTTTCTGTTTTATTAAATTTGAATTTTTACTCTTTTTAAGCAAAAAAAATTCTATTAATTAAATTGTATTGAAAACAAAAGACAGCCCAACCGAGGACTCAAACCTCGGGCCTTCCGATAATATGTCGGACGTCATAACAAATTGACTACAGGGGACTCAAAAAGCTTTACTTTAAAATGTTTACATGTTAGATAATGTAATATCAGCCATAATCCTAAAAAATTGAAATTATATTTTTGTTTTTTTACTACAATTGATTTATAACTATTGAGAAATCTGTTATGTAACACAAGTTTCAAAATTTAAATCAATTAAAATAAAATTGATTTCCTATTAACTTACAATTTAGTATATTTTTTTGATTTAATGTTAATTCAGTACTATATTTAAAATTTATGAAATTAATTAATTAATTTTTTAGAAAAGATTTATCACAAATTGAAAAATTTTAAATGAGTTAATACAGACAGTCATGATTATTAAACCAGTCTGTTTCGCAAAAAACCTTTCGCTATAAGTGTGGGTTTACTATAATAATGATCATAAACAAGATTAACTTTAACACAAAAAATGCTAATTTTAAAAAATAATTTTACTTAAGCCTAAAATGAATTCAATATTAATCATAATTTCTGTGTTAACTTTAAAAATGGAATCAAATTAATCATAACTTCTTAAGTTTTTATTATGAATTATATGCACTATTATTTTGAGAAAAAACTTATAACTATTTTTGACTCTAAGCAGAGATACAAATTTTTTATATCTATTATGCGGCATATCATGAAGTATTCAAAACGCGAATGATATCTCGAAGCGTCTCATTTGTATTCCGGATTCATTGCTTATCCGTGTGATCTCTGTTTTTAATCATAATAAAAATTTCCGTAATTTTTAATTACTCGATCAACTCATTAAAGAGTAATCTGATTGCCAGATCTCAACTGTTGTTACACTAAATTTCAAGTAAGATTTGAAAATTTTGTACAACTCTTTTCAAATAAAATTAAGGGGAATTTTATTTTAATACTCATAATAATGTAGTTTAGAATATAACTTAAGGAGTTAAATAAATTAGAGTTTCTCTAATCATTAGTGGATATTAAAAAAGACTGAAAAACTTGAAAAGGTTTTCGATTACTTAAATGAGTTTTTCCTGATTATGTTTTTTATGTGGATTAACTGTAAATAATGTCTGGGTTAAGCATTAAATGACTGATTAAATCACTTTTGCATTATAGGCAGCTTCAAAACCATTCATTTAAATGCATAATTTAGTGACAATTTTTTGATTTTATGTTAAAAAAAGCTCTAAAATAAATCCAATTAAGTATAAGATAGATTATTGACTCTTTTTTATATTAATCAGATTTTTGAACTAATAGATAGTTTAGAGAAAAGAGTAATGAATTTTTGGTTAACAAATATTATGCTAAAAAATAAGAGATATAATGAATTATTAAAAATTATAATAAATTTCTCAAATTGAAGGTTAAATATTCTTAAAACTTATAATTTTTATAATTAGGCTAAAATATCAATACAATAAAATACTCTTATTCTGCAAATAAGTATTTCTTACAATGCTTTACAAATATTCTTTTTGTGCAGTTTTATTATCACATTATTTTTGAAATAATTTAGTCTAAAAACTATATTTATTTTCATATAACTCCAGGGTCAACCTCAACCTCAACCTCAACCTCAACCTCAACCTCAACCAAGGAGGGCTTAACCACACTGAAACTAAGTCCATGTCATCACTGGATTTCAAGCAATTCGGGAGAGTAATGGGTTGGCTAATACTCATGTTTCATGTGTTGACCTAAAAGTTTTTATATTTTTAGTTAAGAGATTTGAGGTCATACAGGAATACATTCTTATCCCTCTATATTGTAATTCTCTATAGAAGGCTCACTTTTAAATATTTTCGTCATGTTCTTCAGCAGTATTACCTGCTCTATAAGTAGGGTTTTTGGTTTCCGGCGCCGCCGGAAAAAATGATCGGCATGTCCGCTCGTGGCATGCCATTGGTGCCTCACTATGCCCCACATAAACACTTAATAATTATTTCAAAAATTAAATGACTTTCTATTTCTCTTTGAGCCAAAACATCATAAATTGGTCTCCAATTTATATAAAAGGCTTTCAGACATACATTACAGTCAAATAATGTATTTTGAAAATAATTTTTCGCGATGTCTCAGAATTTCAAGTGGGAGAAAGAAACTGATCCGTTTTCTGAGACTATTTTTTGCAAATTCATTATTCGCGCCAAAATGTTTTAAAAATTAATTTCGGCCAAGATTTTTGCAATTTTTATCAAAAATATATTATATCTCTCGTAAACATCCATTTTATGAGACAATGTTTTTAAGTAAAGCGTTTTCGAACAAAAATTTGTTAATCAAATATTTTGTTTATAATAAATAAGAGAATATATCCAATACATAAGACTCATAGGGCATATTTCAGGTTTAAAAATTTGGAGTTAACTCTTTATCTATGCTTAACCTCCAATTTTATTGCATTCAAATGCGTATCTCATCGATAGGAACACAATAGAAAAAACTACATTTCATTCAGACTAATAGTTTACGAGATATAAAATTATTTGTGAAAAAGTGAGGCATTCAGTGCCAACTAAATATTGCCTAATTTTTGGGTATTTTTTGCCCGGCATTTAAGGGCGCATGAATGCCATGCCCACCAAAAAACCCCATCTATAAGTAGGGACGTGATGAGCATAATCAGAATGATGATGATGCTTGTTTCAACAAAGTTCTCCTCTACGTGAAAATATTATTCATATTAAATTGAGAATGAATTAAGTTTAATGTAGAAAAACTTCATAAACCGAAAACAACAGTTTTGCTGATTCTACTGATAAAAAGTTGATTTGTTAGCACTTTAAATAAGTTAACCCTAAATGTGTTAATGTAAAAGATTTGGAAAAAGACGTACTTTTCTGTAAACGATTGAAAGTATTATATAAAATGCAATCTCTATATTAAATATATGTTTGACTAATGCATTGTCACAAACAATGTTCTATTTTTACTCCATTACCCCTTATTTGCTATGTAAGGCTTTGTAAGCAAATAAATACATTTGATCTGCTTTTGAGATATGATTTTCTAATTTTTTATCTTCACTCTTGTGTCCAATTTTCGAACTTTCTGAAAAACAAAAACCTTGCGCTCTAAGCTGTTCTTGTGGTGAACTTTACCTTAAATAAACTTTTGCTATGAATTAAAATTGTAGCATTCAAAGTATATTTGCCGGCTTTAGATAACCGTACATAAGGGTGCATATTATGCATTTGCTATCTCTTCTAACTATTTGTGATCAAACTAAGTACATCTCTACATAAGTCTAATATTGTTTTTATCTGCATTAAAAAATATATCATTCTTTCATTCGTTGCAACCATTCTTAGGTTGCATTTTGGTCAGAGCCGACTCTCAACCCCTTCTCCACACATAAAGCTTAACGTAATTTATTTTTAACAAAATACAGAGGGAGAGAGAGAGTGAGAGACAGTACTTACTATTAAAAGAGTGTTACAGTGAAAAACATGGCATCGATGGCTCCGGGTTTGTCATTATTTGTATTTATATTCATTTATTTTTTACAATTCATATAATTTTAAAATTAATTTTTATCATTAAATATGAATTAAATGAAACATTTATTAAACACAAGAAAACAAACACAACAACAGTATTATTAATGATCAAAATGAACGCCATTTTGACCGTAACTGTGTTTCAATTTTTTAAAAATTAAATTACAGTTTAATTGTCATTAAACACAAACTTATGATTAAATAAATAAACAAAATATTTATTACGTTAAGTATTAACCAAACTTTGAATGACTGACAGGTGTTGTCGTTCCGCGAAATTTTCGATTACTCGAAGAGTTAGAACAGGGACAGAAAGGTGTCGGCGACGGAACCATCTCTTGGGGTCTCGAAGACGACTCAGACATGACTCTCTCCCACTGGACCGGAATGATTATCGGACCCCCAAGAGTACGATCTCACTCATATTCATTAATTTTATTATTAAATGAATTTTATATAATTTTTTAATTGACATCTATTTTGACATTTATTTTGTTTATATTTTTTTGCACTCAAATTATTGTTTTTGTTTTATTAGAAGTGAAGGCGTATTCACCGGTAGTTTTAAAACAGCTATTTATTTAGTTTTAATGAAAGCAATAATAGCTGTTATTTGTGTTGACATAGATTTGATTTAAATGATAAAAAGATGTAATTGTATTGGTTTTGTGTTTTCAGACGCCGTACGAGAATAGGATATACAGTTTGAAAGTGGAATGCGGTCATAACTATCCCGACGACCCGCCAAATGTCAGGTTTATCTCCAAAATAAAAATGTCGGGAATTAATGAGACCACTGGAACGGTATGTTCTCATTTGTTGTTATCCTCCGGTCCGACCCCTGGCCTCCATTTATATTATATCTATTATGAGACTATTAAAAGCTGAAACCATGACAGGGGCTAAACATGACACCGCTCTTACATGCGATACTCGACTTTCTCTTAATTAATGCTCTTTATTTAGTTTTAATTAAATATAATTAATTGAAAGCTATGTTTTTAATTCTGTTTCAAATTGACTGACAGGTCGATAGACGTAATCTTCCAGTGCTTTCTCGTTGGCAAAGAAATTATTCAATCAAAACAGTTTTGCAAGAATTGAGACGAGCGATGACTCTTAAAGAAAATATGAAATTAAGTCAACCTCCAGAGGGATCTGCCTTTTAATTAATAATTATTTTAATTAAATAGTCATCGTTTTGGGCGATCTAAACATGAATGGAAATAATTGTAATTTACATCATTCCCCATAATAAATAATAAATAAATATATTATTAATTAATTACAAAACACTAATAACAGAGAACGCAAATGAATGCTATGTTTTTGGAAATTTCATACATTAGAATAATAAGTAAATTCAAATCTAACAGTAATCTTAATTTTAATTATTTTTTCATTTTATATCTGTGTGAATGTACAGTACAGCTAATGATTAGTCTTCATAAACAAAAACAAATTATTAAATTTTTGTATAAGTTTTATTTTAAAATTTAATTGAAATTAATTTAATAATGTTTTTCTATTTAAGCTATAGATCCGTTTTCTACATAAGTTTAAAGCATTTTAATTCAATTTTCAATTTGTTCGGCCCTTAAGTAATACTAGAGATAAGAGTTATTAATATTTTCTTATTGCCGGTCGAATAAAAGTTACTTAAAACTAATAATATTCAAGTCTTTTGGGTCAAGTTTTTTCACTATTTCTTTTATTTTTTCATTCAATTTAAAGTCAAATAATATCTGATAAAAAAATTCATTTTCTTAACAAAGTTCTCAAAGTTAGTCAATGTGTTTGAATCCTAATTGTTATATAACTATTCTTTTATTCATTGATTGATAATGAAGAGCATAGGCTAGCCTCAGACTGGACTATCCTACCCTTCAGGCTCGACTTGAGGGCCCTTTTTCGAGCCTCAGGCACAGGATTTAAGGTTTTTGAGCCTATGCTCATCATTATGTTGATTGACTTTAACTTAAGGTTTGTTTTAAATAAATTTTAAACACTATAATCTGTAAAATTATACTGATCTGTAAGTGATATAATCTGTTGGTATAATCTTTGACAAAAATGAAATTAATCTGAAAGTTTATAAATATTTGTGATGAAAAATAAGTGCAATTTATGCCATATTTTTAGCTTCGATTATAAGTGAAACTAAACGTTATAATAAACAAACAGAATATGTTTTCATAAGACTAACAAAATAAGCGACAAATATCTCACTCAAAGCGTGTTTTGCAGTGTTTATCAAAACTAATGAGAGCGTTGGCGAGCATTGGTCTGACAGCAGTATGCAATACATTATACGTCCCCTTATTTTAATGCCTGTTTAGCCATACCTTAAGCCTTAGCACTGATGCGCGCCATTAGTACTACAGTTGAATAGTTTCTAAAGTATCAGACATTTGACAGTCTTTTAATTTTTTTTCATTAACAATAAAAGTATTGATTGTTTTTAATTATTTTGCAATTTTTTACAAACATTTTATTTTATTATATAATTAAAAAGTTTTTGCTCAACAGTAAGAATATTAGAAATAATGCAAAAGAATGGTATGTCTTATAGTTATGTCTTATTTAATATGTTTTTGTATTATTAACTGTTTTTCTCAATACACTGTTGAATGAATTGAATGAGTCATTGATTCAGTGAAAGCACAATACTTTTACTATTAAATTATTTTATACTAATATTTATTTTCATTTATTTTACGCATTCATTATTTTTATGTAAAACTAATTTTATTTAAAACTTTTGTCTTTAAATCAAATCAATTCATAAGTATTTATGATTAAGAGTAAAAGTGTTGACAACTATTTAAATCAATATTTTATTTGATATTTATTATGATTTTTATTATGATTTTTGTTTTGTTTAATTAATTAAAACTTTTTTATGGTTCCTATTAATATATTAGGCAATAATTGATTCCAAAAATATATTTCTAAATATAAATTTGACTTTAAGTCTGCGATAAAAATAAGTTTCGAACAAAAAGTTTTTAATTGAGTGTTAGTTTTGAATTAGAAATGCTTTGAATCGAAAAGTTTTTAAAGTCTGGTATGTTTTGCAAACCTTTAAATCTCTTATATTGTTATGACTTTCGGATAACTGGATTATAATTTGAAGTAATTGTTGGACTCATTCATGACATTCTTTATTATAAGAGTTTTGCAGTGATTTGAATAACAATAAAGTTGTTAATAACTTATACAATATCCTGAACCACACCTTAACACTGCTTAACATCGCATCTGATTCATTGTCATTGAAATCTAATTTTCTCTGTTATAATGTTTGATATTTTTCTTACTAATTATTAACAGATTTATGCTTTCAATCAAATAATAATGAATTTTGTTATTATAATAAGTTTTCTATAAATAAATATAAATGTCATATAATTATTAAATGACGTGATATTGTTATACCCTTCACGACAATCGTATTTGACTTACTTTTTTGAATTAATATTCATTTTTTGTATATTAAATCTTATTAGGATTTAGTAAAGCATTAACTTTAAGTGTATTTTAATCATAAATTATAAGATAATTTTCAAGTTATTAAATGATAAGTTAATAATTCAGATATGAATCGTTTGACCCTTAATTCAAAATCTCAATAACTGTTTGTTTAATGATTTAATTTTTATAAATATTTTGAATTTAATTGCTCTAAAAGTAAGCATTACTTTGGTTTGAAAATGAGTTCAATTTTGAGATTTAAAAAACATAAAATACATAAAATACATAAAAAACATTTCTTAAACCTATAATCATGTGAATCATGTGAATCACATACATGTGAAAAAACTTTTGATAGTCTTATTTGTCGTCTAACAAGAGTTTGATTATAAGTTACTTATATATTGTTATAAGATTTTGTTTTATTTCTTTTATATTACTTTTATTGAAAGTCATTTTGTTTGAGCCCAAACCTGACTGAATATATTTTAAAAGTAATATCATTCTAACCCTTATGTAATACAGAGTTCACTACTACTTACGTAATATTTAGCAGACATATAAAAGCTGATCGATATTTAAAATTGATTTTGTTCTGCTTCTCATTGAGGGAGTGTTTCTCACCATTTTTGCTCTTCTTATTAATTCAATTATATTTTATTAAGTATTAAATCAATATGTAGTCCAAAACTTATTAAAAAAAAGTCATTAATAATAATAAAATTTTCTGAAAAATACAATTAACTAATTACCAGTCATTTAATTATTAAGACTGATATTATCCACATTTCGCTTGCATTTAATGTGAGGTTTGTTTGAATTATACAAAATCTGAATTAAAAATTATATTCAACTCAACTAATTTTCATCAAAGCGTTTTGTAATCCGATTAATCCTTAAGTTGTTTGATATTTCTGTAATTATAATTAACAATTGATCTTATATTAATCAAACTCTAGTTATGTACTTAATAGTAACCGAATTTGAAATAATAATTGTTTCCAAAGTGTATCTGATTTGAATTAATGTTATTATAAATGTGTTTAATTGGTGTTGTAATTAATGAAAGGAAATCTGTTCAATACTGTATACTAACAAATTCTTACTTTTCCCTTTCATAGCAACAACTGATTTCCAAAGCGGTTACACTTCTAGGCGATATGCCGGTGAGTTATTGCCAGTTATGAGTTACGGTCAAATGATTACCACATCAAATCAAACATTTGTTTCCAAACAAAATACTCTAATTTTAGGGCATCACTAAAATCAAAACACAAAATTAATTCCTAGTTGTGTATTAAGTTAATAGTTGAGCAAAGTTTTTATATATCTTTAATAGAAATTATTGAAACAAATAGACGATAATTAGCTTTAAAAAACAAAATAACTCAATATGAATCATGATTTGTGTTGCACTATAACTAACTTTATTTTCTTATCGTTTTAAACATAAAGTGCAATTAATTAACTTTTCTAAAATTGCTTTAGTCCTGTTTCCACACAGTCTGTGATTATTCTTTAAAAAGCTTGAATATCAGCTCAATTAATCATAAATTTTTATTCTAATGTTTCTTCGTGAACAAGTTTAACGCTTTACTGCACTTAAGCTTACCTAAAGTTTACTAATTCTGCACAACTTATTTATATTAAATATAAGTTTTATTCAAGGCAGAGCTCATTATATGTTTTGTAGACTGATTCTTAATTCATTAGCATTTTCAAAATCAGATGAAACCTTAAATTTATTGCCTTTGATGATAACATTTCATTAAGATATCATCAAAATACAGGTTTTTATATATACAGTACAATAGATATTGTTTTATTCATTTTAATTCTTAAACATTATTATAACAAATGCTAACTATTGCAAAAGTCTAACAGAATTGAATAATTTATAAATGAATTAACATTGAAAATTAGCTACATTTTAATATAAATCAGTGCTTATTTAAATACTAAATAATTGATTATTTTATTTTATTTTTCATGTGCACTAATAATTGTGGAATCATTACAGCTGTAAGTAATCATTATTCTAATTATTGTTGCATAAGATATTCATTTTGAGACCAAATGTTTCATTCAATTTTAATTAACTTCAATTTGACTCAATAATGAGCAATAATCATAGTAATGAACAAATCAGGCATAAGGGGTATTCCCCAAACCCTAACCACTAAACCACTAAAATTGCAAAAACTTCGATAAAATTGAATGACTCACAAAATGTTAAAAAATCAAATCCTGTTTTGTAGAGTCATTGTTGAAATGCTATAAATTTTATTTAAAAAAACATTTGTTGACTATCAAAAATTAGTTCATATAATTGCACTTTTCATAGAATTCTTGTTCTTTTAAAGATTATTTTTAAAAAAATTTTAATTAATTAACAAAAGGCTTGGCTCTAAACTCGAGAAACCAAAGCTTTTTAATGGAAAACTACATTAAATTTGTCACTGATATCGTGCAAATCTGCAGTTTTTATAAGTTGTTCACTCATTGTTTAGAACAAAAAGTCAGCAGTTGGTGATTGTCATTGTCTGTCACTGTCTGTTATATGCTGTACTTCTATAAGAAAAAAGATTGGATGCGCTGTATTTCCTGTGACCGGTAATAATGTTTAAACCTAATGCACACACGCGATGCTAATGCCTTATTAATGCATTAAATGCAATGATGTCTACAGTATAGTAAACACATTAATTCATTATACTATTTGATCCCAATTTGATTCTATCCATTATCTAATCTTTTATAGTCTATCCGTTTTTGGTTAATACGGAATTTATTATCTGATGTTAATTTCCGTACTGTATGTTTCATAAATTATTAGTGATATTTTCCCAATAATATGTCACATTTTCTTTCAAACAAAGCCAGGAATTTATACAAAAATTCAGTACATTATTCATATATCAATTATATATCTGATTAAACTATTTTTGATTCTAATGAAACTATTTTTTCATTGTTAGTACTCTTAACATAAATACTTTGAATACAATTTAAATTGTGTTGACATTCAATCTGATTATGTTCATGAAAAACATGCTTTGAGTTAATTTGAAACTATTATTGCGAAAATCAATATCAGATTTCAAATTATTTTATCTAAAGTTTTCTTTTAAAATAAATGATTAGTTGATTAAAACCAAATGAGTGTGTCAATTAAACAATGAAAAGCTAATATATGTTTAACAGAATTAAAATTAGTTTAAATATTAAAATTATAAGTTTTAAGACTAATTAAAACGAGACCGAAAACACATTTTGTGATGAATTAGTAATTTTTGCAAAACCAACAAAACGTTTATCTTAATCACAATAATTATGTCATTAATGCATTACTTAAGGTCTGTTTAGTTGATTCCTTATGTTTCAAAAACGCATCAATTACTCAGTTAGTCTTCTTTAGTCTACTTATGAGATAAGGATATCAAAAATTCCTTCATAAATGCCAATCATATAACTAAAAGACATAAAATAATCTTAACGAATAAGAGAATGTCGGTCTGTCATTATTATAAGATATCAAATGTTTGTTTTTCATATTAATACGATTGTTGGGTATCAATGAGTATAACTTTTACTGCATTTGAGGATTAATACCAAGTGTAATGCTTACAGTGCAGTCCACATGTAAAGCATGCATAGAATGTATGCATAATTGGATCCATTGGACGCCTTAATGTTTATATACTGACAGAACGCTCACCAAAGTTTATGCCTCACTTACATAAGGAGATGAGCTTTTTCTGGTGCGCGTCTGCCTCTCATTCTGTCTCTACCTCTCTCTGTGAACATCTGTTTTGCTCCTCAAAGTTTTGATACCAACAACTTTTAGTCTTTCGTATAGAGTCAGACACATCGCAAACATAGATTGCGACTAATTTTTTGTGATTTTCACTCAAATGTTTCTATTTATGTATTGGGAAATGGTTTTTTCAGTGCAATAAAACACGTTCTCAAGGCTTTAGTTTGAATGTGTGTAAAATATTTAATCATCTCATGATTTCTCAGTCAAATTTAAATCCGAGTCTCACTTATTCTCCAATGTATGCAAAATCAAATCCAGTTTCTACTTCTGTGCGAACTTTGCCTAAAGATTTGGGATCTTTTAACACATTAGTCGCCGGTTGGGAACAAGTCGGGACTCGAAGTCGATCTCCAGCTAGAGATCAATTTTCTCCATTATCTCCAAATTATTCATATATTTCCGATTCTACAAATATCCCGCAATACTTGCCGTCTCCCACGTCATCAGCAAATATTTCAAAGTCTGCGGCTCTTAAAGAGCAATTTTTTCGAGATCCTTCTCCATCACCTGCAACACCACAATCCAATTCTTCCCGAACACCCACAACACCAACTTATGCTGGATCTGGTTATAGGTTTGCAGGTGTGGAACGATTGGCTCAAAGACAAAGAATATATGAGCCACAGATATCTCCGGAATCACGTAAAGAGAACGTAACCGTAAGTTTTGACTGTTATGACAAATCATTAAGTGATGGCCACATATGGCAACTACTTTGTCATTCAATAACATTCGCTATTTTTGTCATTGATTTCAATTGTAGCAGAACTTGCATTTTGACCATTGGTAGTGATTAATAGATTCGTAATATAATTGTTGGTTTATATGAGATTTTATTTTTTGATATACCATTGATTTTACCCAACATTTAACCCTGACTTTACTGCCTTGTTTGAGGCCTCTCATTAAGTTATCTGAACTTTTAATTACTGAACTTAATTTTATATTTATAGTACTATACTATTACTACAGTACAGCATTTCTCATATTCTTTTCAATTAGTGACTCATTAAAATTAAAGATATTTTCAAATGTGTTTACCCTCACGAGTCAGTGTCTCATTCAAAACATTGAAACATTTGACTCAAATATTACTCCAATTATTAGTTTTGAATATGAGATAAGGTGTGATGTTTCTCAATAGAAAAGTTATTAAATGGGTCTGAATTTTATAACTCATTTTCTGAACTGTAGTCTATTTTGATGTTCAATTGTCTTTAAAATGTTAATATTTTACTGAAATATAATTTGATTTGATTACAGCTCAATGCAAAGCGTGATTTGTTCTTTCGTGATAACCCTCCGACACAGAACTCAGTTGTGAGCTCAAGTCCTGCTCCTAAAGATATATATATGTCAAGAGATAGAGATCGCATTGAAAATATGGGCCTTTCTGTCAGAGGGGGTGATGATAACAAGCCTACGCTCGCCAAAGATTCTGATGTGTTCGTCGGCTTTTCCGATCTGCCCAATCAAATACACAGAAAAACTGTCAAAAAGGGATTTGAGTTCACATTAATGGTTGTCGGTATGTATGACTAACTCTAGTTTTATGTAATTTTATCCTTTATTGATGTATTGAATTTCGGCGAACGTAAGAAATAACACTGAATAGCAATAGCTTTCAAGCTTTCGACTCAAATGCCTTTCAACTTACAAATTAACTAAAGTCAATAGCACTTCAAATTAAGTTTATTTCTTTTTTTTTTTACACTAAAAATAAATTAAATTTAATCGTTTCGAACATTACGAATCATTTAATGAGAATTTCAAATGAATTTGTTTATTGAAATGCTTTTGATTTTGTTCACTTATCCGTGAATAATGTGAATAATTTGCGTCAAACCATTTCAAATGCTCAACAGAGCAACTCATTTAAAGTGATTCAAAGTCTGAAAATTTCTAATGCTATTAAGTTTGAATACTATCCTCTTTTATCTGAATTGTTTGACAAATTTTTTTTAGCATTTCACCTCAGAATTGGTATTTTTAGATATAAGTAAAGCACTTGTATAGAAGTTTTTCATAACATTTAGCTCGAGTTGAGGCTTAACATTAAGTCAACAAATGAGGCGAACTCTCACGTATTCAATAGTACGATTTAAGAATTGCTAGAAAAGTATTTTTTGATGTCATGCCTGACATTCACTTTTTATATTAAACCTTAAGTTGATTTGAGTTAAACGCGAGTTCTCTTATTCAATAATTAGCATAAGATTTGCATGAGTTGTGTTTCTAAATATTTACATAAACTTGAATTAAAGGTGAATCAGGTCTGGGAAAGTCAACTTTGGTTAACTCAATGTTTTTGACTGACATCTACTCTGATGAATATCCGGGTCCTTCAAAACGTGCGACAAAGACTGTTGAAGTGGAAACAACTAAAGTACTACTCAAAGAAAAGACCGTGAATTTGCATTTGACAATAGTCGATACGCCAGGATTTGGCGGATCTGTTGATAATTCCAATTGTTGGCACCCGATTATTAACTTCATTGAAAGCCGTTATGAAGAATACCTCAACGCTGAAACTCGTGTTCATCGAACTCACATTCAAGATAATCGCGTTCACTGTTGTCTATATTTCATTTGTCCATCTGGTCATTCATTAAAGCCAATCGATATCGAGTTTATGCTTCACCTGCACGACAAGGTCAACATCATTCCTGTCATCGCCAAAGCAGACACTATGACTCCAGAGGAATGCTTACAGTTTAAGAAAAATGTAAATCAACTTTTTTCTTATCAATTTTGGAAAATTAGTCTTTTTCTAAAGTTTTTCGATTTGATTATATTATTTATTAGGTAATGAACGAAATATCTCAGAATAAAATTAAAATTTATGAATTCCCGGACTGTGATGAGAATGATGAGGGAAAAGCTCAGAAACAATTAAAAGGCAGAATTCCTTTTGCAGTCGTTGGCAGTAATTATGTCATAGAATCGAGTGGAGAACGAAAACGCGGCCGCAAATACCCCTGGGGTTTAGTCGAGAGTAAGTCTGAAACATCCCTTTATTTAAATGGTATCATAAATTGAATAATAAACTAAACACTGTATAGTTGAGAACATGGATCACTGCGACTTTGTTGCATTGCGTAATTTGCTTATAAGGAGCTATATGTTGGACTTATTGGACACCACTAACAATATTCATTATGAGAACTATCGTTGTCGAAAGCTTACAGGCATTGGTCCTGAAAATAAAAAGGCCACAAAAGACCAAAACAAGTAAGAAATTATTGGTTTATATTTTGTTTTTGATTTCCCTTAAATAGCAGTCGAAAACAGATATTTTATTTATAGTCTTTTGCATGAAATTTTCGCGGATTTATTAAAATTTAAATATAATTCAACTGATGATCACTATATATCTAATTTATATGTTAGTTATCGCTCACAAAGGATATCGAACACCTCTATGGTGTTCTGGTAAGTAATAGATTGAGATGAATAGCTCTCCGGTTTTTAGTTAACATTTGAATGAAGACATTTTTTTGAACGCATGATTTTTTCATCAAATAGTATATTACTTTTGATTCAATTTTTATTTATTTTTAAAATAACGGTTTATTTCTATCAATTAATGTGTTTCAACTTTTGATAATTACTTAATTAAACGAAACAAACTCTTCAATCAAAAGGAATCCTTTGGCGCAAATGGAAGAAGAAAAGAAAGAACACGAGGCGAAGATGAAAAAGATGGAGACAGAGATGGAACAAGTCTTCGAAATGAAAGTTAACGAGAAAATTAACAAATTAAAGGATTCTGAATCTGATGTAAGTTTTATTTTATTTTAAACTCATAAATGCATTAAATAATTAAATTCTATTAACTGTACGATAGCTTTCTCGACGTCACGACGATATGAACAAAAAATTAGAACAACAGAGACTAGAATTGGAAGAAAAGAGAAGTGCTTTTGAGAAAGAAAAGGCTGCTTTTGAATTGGTTTCCAAAGATATGGAGGAAATGAGACGCGTCAACACACTCGATAACAATATGAGAGAGTAAGTCAATTAAATCTTATTTTCATTAGATTTTGCTTTCAATTGTTGAGGCATTAGTGGTAGCTTTGGGTAAATGTTTACTATTCGGTCATTACTAAAGAGGTTTAAATTATTTCTAAAAGTTTTTTGAATTAAATTTTATTTTATTTATAAAATAAACCGAATAATAAACATAATATTAATAGAATAATGCATAACATTAGTGTTGCTTTTCATTGTGGCTCAATTTTAGTGTTTTAAATGCTTTGATAAGCGTCGACGCTTAAAATTGCATGTATTAAAAAACGCTGCCTTTTATGCGGATTTCGGTAAATATTTATATTGCTTTTGGTTTAAATATAACTATTTTGGGTTAGTGTTGACTTATTTTATTGCACGGCAGGGATAATACCAATGAAGCTGAGAATCAGTGTTTGACACCTTCGCCTTCAGAATCTACTCTAAACTCAGCTCATCGTCAGTCTCGCATATTTGGCAAAAGAGCGTTTTTAGGCAAATGGAAACGAAATTCATAACTTGCATGAAAACTTATTTTTCCTAATTTTGTATTATTTTATTTATTTAAGTTTATCGTTCCTTTGTTTTGTTTTTATTTAAATTAGTGTTAATTGGAATTCAGTCACTGACCACACTATGAAGAGAAAGACTCTGTCACATGCCCATAGTTGCCGTCAGATGTAGAATAACTGTTCAAATATTTGATTTTTCTATTTCATTGCATTCGTTTTCCGTTCATTAATAAAATCATTTTTTAAATCATTTTAATTTCCTGATTATTGATATTATTCATTATTCTAATGTATTGTACAGTATATGGAGCTGTTGCTGATGTATAAAAAAGGAAATGTTTGCTAAATTACTAATCAAAACAATTAATGAGCAGATTATGCTTTGAAATGCAGTAATTATTTTAACAAATTCTTAAACAGTTATTTCTTGATTCTGAACATGACTAACAAATTGTGTTAATGTTTTCCTTTTAGATTAACCTTAGATGGAAAGAGCAAAGAGAAGAAGAAGAAGGGCTTATTCTATGCTTAAATGAATGTTTCATTTCTTGCATGTTTCGCACAAATATCTCTTTATAAAACTTCTCTTTTCGTAAGATATCTATTGATATTGTATTGTATTATTGGATGCAAACTCTAAATGATATTATCCTTTCATTAGAGAGCATAATGGTTTGCACCCATTAGTGCAATAAAATATGAGTAGATCACAGTTTTTCTTTAAACAATTACACTATTATTAATACGATTAATACTATTGTGAAAACAAAAAATTCTCCAAAACTGGTCTTCGCATGAATTAATGGATTGGCCAAACTTTTGTAATTAAACTAATGATAAATACATCTGTCGAACACTCATAATGGGCTATCGATTAATTTGTCTATAAATCAAATAAATTGTCTATTAATTTAATTAATTGGTGCCATAAATGAACATGAATTCAAGTTTTGTTGTGGTGCTAATCAATTATTTGTTCAATTTTTCTATTGTTTACTGATTTTTAAAAATTTCACATTAGAATTATTTCATTCTTTTCAGTTTATTTTATTACTAAATCTAAAATACATTCTAATTGTATTCATATGTTTAGCTTTTTATTTGTACATAAAATTTTTATTATATACAGTATATAACAGCAGATTATGTTAAAAAATTTTACTTTCAATTTGAATTCGACTCTTAAGTAAGAAAAGATTAATGAGTTGAACATACAGTAGAATCAATTGATTTGAACAAATAATTTTATGGAAACAATACTCAAAATATCCGAAGTTTTGCACAAATAAAAGTTGTCGGAACACAAACATTTAATTCGATCATTAATCCAAATATTGTTTAATTGTCTAAAAACTATAATTTTTCTTATTTGTACTTAAAATGTATCGAATATTTGATATAAAATGAAATTTTAGTAATTTGTATAAAAAAAACTTTTTTCAATTATTTGTTTGATTTGTGCGAACATTTTCGATTATAATCAACTGAAAGAGGAAACGGCGTCAGAGACTGAGATGAAGGCATTGTCACCCTATGGTATTTATGATCATGAAATGGGTGTTCATAATAATAATAGTCTATCAAAATGGTTGCAGCGATTATGGATGCCTTGAGTTTGACGTCCAGATCAATAGAAAATGTAATGTTAAACACATGTCCGCCAACCATTATCTCAGACTTTTTGCAAATATTACCACATTTTGATTGAGGTCTTTGTTTGTCTTTATTATATCTATAAATATTGAAATGAATATCATCTCCAATACAACTGAATGTACAGTTGGGACCAATCACATGAAGTTTTGTCTTTTTATTTTCATCTACTATTTCAAGTTTGAGACCAAACGGATTACATTTTTGATAGACTTTACAAATCGATTGTTTATTACTGTCTTTAACTAAAATTTTCTGAAAAGTGATATC
Organism: Nanhermannia nana; assembly: GCA_033996565.1. Classification (NCBI taxonomy): domain Eukaryota; kingdom Metazoa; phylum Arthropoda; class Arachnida; order Sarcoptiformes; family Nanhermanniidae; genus Nanhermannia; species Nanhermannia nana. Next base: position 18,168 of record JAUJYT010000358.1, read on the forward strand.
AAAACTATTTTTATTTAAACGTTTACCGGTACTTCCCGAAAATAAGCCCATGGGCTTGTATTTAATTTTTTACTTTTCTAAGGGTTACAAAAAATTTTAAGCCCACCCGATATTAAGCCCATAAAATTTAATGTCTAAGTTAAATTTTTAATTGCAAAATAATATGTTATACAATGTTAAAGCGTAATACAAATCTGATAAAAATGAAATACAAGTAAAAGATGTATTTATAATATAAAATTATTCCGAATCATATGTAATAAAGTGATTCTCTTTTGAATCAGAAACATCAGTATTTGATATTTCAGTATCTGTATCACAATTAAACATTGCTGTTATCAGAATTTACCCTCAAAACAGATCTCAAATTATGATTTAGTTTCTCATTGGGTACCTTTTCGCTATGAACTGCAATACCGCACTCAAAAGCTTTCAATATTTTTGTTTCGAAATAGTAACACGTTATAAATCTTTTGTGTTTACTTCCATTTAAATGCTATTAAAGTTTTTCAGATAAATTAATTATTAAATATATTTAAAGACTGACTAATTATGACATGACTTAAAAGAATTTCTTCAAATAAAAGCCCACCCGATCATAGGCCCAGTGGGCTTATTATTGGATGGGCTTATTTTCGGGAAGTATAACATATAAAATGCTCTTTGTTTTCAAAATAACTTTTAATACTTTTTATACAACAATCAACTCAAACACAACTCTTATAGCTCAATATCAATATAAAACACATCCGTCTTTGAAGAGCACCACCACTACTGTTGAGGTATGACATCGAAGAGCATTGATATGAAGACATAAGTGAAGACTCACCGCCGCGTTATAGCAATCTCTCATTGAATGACAACTTGTATGAGAACTTATTATCCCTGAAAATGAAGACAAGTGTAATGGCAGTTAATATTAGGGAGAATTGTATTCATTGGCACAAAATCCACATCACCTGCTATTTGATCGCCATTTCTATAATGAATTTATTAATTTTTATGTCCAAAATAGTTTTCATAACATTACTTGAAATTTGAGCTCATTTTATATCACAAACAATTAATTTTTTTACCAATAAATAAATATATTTTCAGTACAGATATGAATAAATACCTAAACCGATAGTTCTCCTTCATGTGAACCAACAGTCCAATGACCGCAACAGCAATCACATAAAAAACAATATGAGATATATTTAGCATCCTTTTCATGCAAAAACCTATTGTCTCTAGAATTTGGATAAAAGTAAGACATAAATGCAATCTCAAAGTCTGTAATACTGACTATTGAGTAACAAGTACTGAAAGAACGGTTTGGTCTTCAGTGCCCGCAAACTATCTCTGACTAAACATTCAAAATAAAAGTTAAAATCAAAACTTAATGTTTAAATTTTTTAATTGTCTTTTTTTGCATAAATTATGAATTGATACGAGATTACTATCAGAGCAATTGGTTTACAAACTTTTCATTTATATAATTAGACTGTAAGCTAAAGAGTATAGCTTACAGGGATTCCAAAGCCTATAGGGATTCCATATAATTAAAGGACACACAGAATAGTTTTTATATCAAATTTTATAATTTGCTGGACATGTGGTCACACTATTTGGTCACTAAATATTGCTTTCATTCAATTCTTTAAGTTTTGTTCTTAAGAATAAATCTCTAAAACTTTCGGAATTTGTTTCATTAGGTTTGATGTCATTTTTGATATCATTGAAACTCAAAATCCAATCCATTCTTTCATTTTATATTTTCTCACAATTCGGACGTCTATTCATTTCTTTATTAATCATTCGTTTATTCAATTGAATCAGTTTTGAAACCTTTGAATCCAATTGTTCTGTAATTGTCCTAAAAATGTATAAATTATTTATAAAAATATTTTTTTTAATAAAATAATTAAATACTTGTTCGAAAAGAAAAGTGAACTTAAAATTGTTGTCCAATTGGATTCAAAATCGCTGTGAAATAAAAAACAATACAATTAATAAAATAGGATTTGAAAAAATATATAAATCTTTTACTCATCACTGAATTTGAATAATTGTTTGACAATAATTCCTAAACTATAAATATATGCTCTCGTGTCGTATTTTTCCCCTTTTCTACTTCGGGTGCCATATATTTATCTGTTCTTTGATATGAACTATGCGACTGATCTCTAAACTCGTGCACAACCGCTAAACCAAAATCCGCTACTCTTACAAACCGACCTTTACTTTGATCACTATTTATGATAATATTCTCGGGTTTCAAATCTCT
>JAUJYT010000359.1:0-20429 GCA_033996565.1 Nanhermannia nana
AGATTTAATGTTAAAATTAAATTTTAAACAAATCAAACCAGTGATCCAATTGTTTTTCTTTCTGGAATCGGTCAGCAGAAAGTTTAGACTTATCTTAAGATTAATGAATCTTAAGATCAAGAGGAAGCTGATTGGGTTTGTTTTCGAATATTGTATGTTGAAGTAAAAAGAAGTTAAAGCACTCAACCATTAAGTTATAAAAACGACGAAAAGTGAAAAATACTTATAGAATAGAATAGAATAGAGTGAAAGTAGTTAAATGACGGAAATAAAATAGAGAAGAGGAAATTATATGTCTATATAATTGAAGGCAATAATCTTATGTGAGAGAATGGATGCATCGAATCTAACTTTTATGATACAAGAGAAATACAACTGATGTAAGTGTGCCATACAGTTTGCAATTTAAAAGTTTTTTAGTGTAAAGCATGTTTGAGCATTGTTTAAAATCATTTAAAGATAAAACTTTAGCATTCATGTATACAGATATCATTACAATAGAATAATAGAATTTTTTCTAAATTTATATTTTTATGTATTAAATTCTGATTTGAACGCTAAATATATTCAAAAATCTTAATGAGAAAGAAATGACTCAATGGAATACCCTTTTAGTGAGTTGTGTATCCATCATGAAGTTGTGGACGTGCTTTTCCGCTCGCGTTAGTTCTAATTTTCTTGCGATCACAGCTACCACTAAGGCTGTGCAGCCAGCGCCCTATTCATTGAGAAAGCGAATAAATCAACTTAATTATAAAACAAAACATGTATTTCAATGACGGCTGATCAGCATAATTAATGTAATATAACATTTATTTATAAGGATAAAAGGTGACAACAAGTGAATAATTAGCTGAACACCCTTTGAAAATGAAGTGATTGAATCTCAAACTGTGTGCATCGAATGCTTTTTAAAGTTTTTTTACAACCCGTGTAGTTTTGCCAAAATATAATTAAGTGAAACAACTTATGAGAAAGAAGTGTGCGATTTAGGTCCCAAAAAGAAACTAATTTTGTTCACAACAACTGTTTCGTCGCTATATTTCTCAAAATGTAATTACTATTTATTTTTACATTTTTCTACAATAAGACTCTTGTTGTTTAACAAGACTTTCCATTACATTAAGTGATCAAAATTTGAGTGAAATTGCATTTTCATAATGAATTTTATTGAAACTCAATTAACTTTATTGTGTTTGTGAATTGCGGTTAATGTTGTCTTACTTTTCACTGACAGAATTGAATTTTAAATTTTCTTCACTATAATACTCAACAAATTACTGCTATTTATTTAATTGGAGTCTCACTAAAAGCAATACAAACAGTTCAAAACATTATCACAGACAGAATCGAAAGGATGGCAAAAAAATTCCTACAGTAGAAAATAATTTGATTTGTTTTAAACGCTTATAATTTTATTATACCTGTTGATAATCATAAACTAACAAATCAAGTGTAATCCTATCTGTTGGTTATAAATCAATTAGTGTCTTATCATTTACACGATAATAATAGAAAATTTAATTATTGTAAAACTCTTTTTTACTTCCTTACGATCAATAATAATCATTAAAACTATTATTAAATAACTATTAATTGTTTGTTATAACATTTCTCTATTTCCTTAAACATGAAAGTTTACAGTTTATTAACTGTTAACAAGTTATTTGCATTGAACTAATTTTTTTGATTTTATTTATCATACAATTATCGTGACTGACCTTCAATACAGAGACGGTTGAAGCTTAAAATGCAAATTAGAGTCACTTTTGATAGTAACTTATGCACAATTAGATAATGACTTATCGATTTGTACATAAATGTGTTAAAAAAAGAAAGTATACGAACAATATATTCGAGATATCACTAAATAGACGATATCTCAAATCCAAAGTTTAACTCTTTATTTCTCACTTTCTCTTTGAATCGAATCTCTCTTTCAATGAAAATGACCTCAATATGAAGCTAAACATAACTTTTAAAAAATAAAATTCAATAAATTTTTATAAAGTTTTTTCTGTCTTTATCTCATGAATGCAGTGTTGTTGGAAGACTCGCGGATGGCTTTAAGGTTGAGGAATGGGTTAAATATTGAGTAGAAAACAATAATTGATGTTAGCATTAAATAAGACAAACACATCAATAATGAACATTAAATCGAAGCGATTTAAGATAGAAAATGCCATTTATCGTTAATACCGCAATCGATCACAACAACCATTTATGGGCTGCAGCGCATAATCATAATACGGTAAAGGAAAGTCACGTTTTTATAATTTTTTTCCACTCCTATCACTATTTTATTTTATTTCACTCCAACTTACCTATCAGTCAGTTCTAAATTGCTTTTTATTTGACACCTAATTCTTTAAAACTTTTCGTCACCGCATTTATAAGTTATAATTGTTTTGTGAGTCTTTTGTGTTGCTATCAGTCTGTCAGCTAAACCATTGCAAACATATAGATATTTACATATTATGATTGTTATAAACATAGGAACTGTCATCACATTCGCCAGAACTTCGAGAACTGTCATCAACAGATTTAAAATTTCTCGAAGAAGGTCTGGACGGGGGGACGAACGCGTTCTGTGATTTGGACACCATTCTCGATGACTTCCAAGCAGACACTCATATACTGTTGACAAATCCCGACCAACTATTAAACTGTAAGACAATGTTTAAAAGATTATTCAAAAGTGAATTATTTGATTGATGTTTTGTTAATCTCACCCAAAGCTAATTCATTGCAAGCCTCACAACAACATAATAATAGTAACAATGGCTCAAACACGCCGTCAAATGCGCCAACAATTAAACAGATTCAACATCGTAGAGGACGGCGACGTTCCAGTAATAATGTGGCCGTTTTGCCCGATTCCACCACATCTATCACAACGCTATCGCCTCCAAAGTCTATATTACACTCAGCTTTGACACAACAGTATTCTAGAATATCTCCAGGTATTTACGGCTCAAGAACTTTAATTTATAACAACTTTTGAATATTTCTTTTGAAAGTTAAAGCTCTAGAGCGCCATCTATTCGCTCAAAATAAAAGCTAGCATTAGGCTTAAGATAACATTAAGGCCTAGTTTGGCATTAGTTTTATGGTTCATAAAACTTGTACAGCAGTTCATTTCAACCAATCGTTATTTAATTTGTTTGATTGCTTTGCTATCAATTAATTAAGAAATATTCAAGAGTTGAAATGCAGCGCATTCTCAATAAATGCATTTATATGTATCAGGCATTATGTTTATCAGAGAAAGAAATTAATTTTTAGTAATTGGGCAAATTTCATAAAAGAGAAATTCTCTTTCAATGTAGAATACTCTTTAAAACTTTATTTAAAGAGTTTTGTTGTTTACATCAACTTATGTTAGTTTTAATAACATAACTGTGTGTGAAGACCTATTGAAGACCTATTTAAACAAAGCGCTTGCAAATCATGTCTTAATAGTGTCGATCTCAGCCGTGTGGTGTCGCTCACCGTCTTATAAGAACCTGATTTAAAGCTAATCTTACATTTATACTCCAACTTTCAAATGCATGTTAAATCTTAAAGTTTTAAGAAATATAAGATTTCATTTTTTTACAATTTTTTTGATTTTATTTAATAGCTTTTTTATCTTAATCACTGGTTTATCAGGGTTTTGGTGTTTCTGTGAATTTATATTTCATTATAAATCAATTTAAAGCTCGAGTTTTGTCGAAATATATTTTAAATACCAAATAAATAATTCTGAGAAATGTTTGCATAAATTTACAGTAAATCCCATTTAATTTTCAACTAATTCATGGTTTGAATATATTATTTACAGATAAAAAGTCATTAAATACCTGTAACCCTAGTCCCCTCAAAAGTCATCCTATCTCTTAATAACACAGAAGACATGCAATTATTTTGAGGGAAAAACGATTTACGTATATGTTAAATGATTTATAGAAATGGTTTCTGATTATTAAGTCATTCGAACTTTACTTAAGAGCTTATCTGCTTTTATCTCAAACTTTGAGGGTTTCGATCAAACCTTTTCCCTCATGACTTCCAATAATTAAGTTTATCTTAATTTATAATTCACTAAATAGTGTTGATTAGACAGAAATTTGATGAGTTATGCGTTTAACTCATGAGTTATGAGTTATGAAACTTTTCAACTTCAAAATCATGAGTTTTTCAAATTTTGACTTCAGTACAACTATGCTTTGCTAAAGTTTATTAATCCTATTTTCTATACACACTCTATCATTATTTCCACTCTTGTGTTATTCCATACGAGGAAAGAAATATAAGGAAAGTATAATAAATTCTATTTTTATGCTATCATTCACTTTCTTGAAAATTGTGTACTATTAATACAGCACTACATTTGGTGGAGCACTACGTTTCGTATAAATTCATTTCGTATAAACTCTGATTACCTGAGAGTAAAGAAATTTTTATTTAACCGACAAATCGCTTGTTATTGAAAAAGAGGTTAACTTATAAAAAGCGCTTAAATTCTTAATTTATTTAGTCATTTAAAATATTTAAGTTTTGCATTTGATTATGAAATTGAAAATTTTTCACTTTATTCGGTAATAAATTTTGTGTTTTGTAATAATGAAGATTAAAATTTTTATAGGTTTGAACAAAACTTAAAATGAAAGGAACTGAAGTCAGATTTTGCATATTAAATGAGTTTAATAAGAGATCACTTTAAAAATAGTTTATATGAAGTGAATTTATGTGAAACGAAGTGTAATCATATATCATCATAAAGGAAACGATCTCTAACTGATAATTAATAACTATTTATTTGCCTATTATTTTGAAAGTCATTCAGTTTAGAATTTATTAATACTAATACTTATATTTATTACAAAAGTTATGGAATTTTTTTCTAAAGGAAAAGTATGTATTGGAAAATTACTGATCGACCATATGATTGCTTATTAAGTTTTGAGCTGACAATAAGTTTTGAGCTGACAATAAATTCTAACACTCTTGTAGTTTGACAGTTAAATAAATTAAAGTCTATTTCATTGAATGATAGAATAGAAGGCAAACCAATTGTTATCAACGATAGGATATCACTAAAAAAAGTTATTACATCAACACAATAAAATGTACCCCCAATTGGAAACACGGATATTATTTGTTTTCAATTCTTAGCATATGTTCTGCTATAACAGGTAGTGTTCCTCATAAATTAGAGATAAAAAAAAGTTGGAATCAGTTCCTATTTCTCATATTCTTATCTTTAAATTCACTTTCTTTTACTTTCTAAGCTATAAACCGAATGTCCCACTGTTTTGATTTGATGGCGTGATCTAATGCTTGATCAGCATTTATTCTAACAAAAAGTTAAATTAATTTCTATATATTGATTATTAATCATATTTTTGTGTTTGTGCATTTTTATGACTAAAATTGCAAACCCCCGCATATTTCTCTTAATTATCTATAAATGTTATCATTCTATAAGAATATTAATAATAGAATCTCTAGTACTGTATTAATATTCCTATTCAATGATAACAATTATATTTGTTTAGTGTTAATGAAATAGTAGAAAACTTTTCAAAATCGCTGTATGTGATAGACGTAAGGCTTTATTTAGTATATAAATTATTAACTAAACGTCATAAACAATCGATTGTTTCGCAAAAAAATAGTTTCTATTATACGCTTATATATTAATATATATTATGTTTACAATTAAGAAAAATTAGAAAAACTCGTTAATTTTCCACAAATTAAAAGTTAGTAAATAATGGAATTTTTGCATATTTAGATTTTGCGAAAGAGAAAAGTAAACTAACGGTTTGATTAATAATTTGCATTTTTCTATACATTACTGTAAATAAGATAAGAGAAAGGATTTTAATGAAATTTAACATAATTTTCAAATCAGAATTCGACAGAAGTTCTTCTACCAGTACTTGAAGTGAGAGGAAAAGCAAACTTGAAAAAGTTTAGGCTTAGGTTTGATTGCTATGATATACAAGAGGTAGCGCTGAATACATAGAATAGTAAGAGAAAAATTGATTGCCAGCATACAAGTGGCATCCAATTAGGTTGAACTTCTTTTTTCTTTTACTTTATGACGACAAAAGACGATCGAACAAAAGCCATGACCTGCCTTGAACTCAACATTTCTTTTGGCAGAGCACACAGAGCACTGAATCACAACTACATCTGTATACTTAACGCTCAAACTATAGCAAACTTCTCATTTTTATTTAAGTATTGCTTTATTTTAAGCGACAATCGATAAAAATAAATTCTTTCAAAGTTTAAAAAACATTTTAAACTTTTTTCTTTCCATAGCTATTGATTATAATAATTTACTAACTATTTGATAGTTTGAATTCTATTCTTTGTAACTATGATTTGACTGAATTGTCATCAGTTTTATGACAGAAATTATTACTTGAGATAAAATAAGATCATTATTCTTATAATCATTAAAATATGTGGAAATATTTAGAGAAAACATATAACTTGAGCCTGAGCTGAGTCTATGTTAGAATAGAAAAGTTTATTAAAGTTTATTAGGATTCAGGCAATTATTAAACTTCAATAAATTAGTAAAAGAGAAGTGATATTAAAGGTAACAAATTTTGAAACCCTAAATAAATTACATATTGGAATAAAGTGACAAAATTAATAGATGGAAAGGTTGGCAAAGTTAAGCATAAGTAAGAAGCGAAAGAAGTAAAAAAAAAAATAAAGTTTTGCAAGTTTTTAATAACCACATAAAAGTTACTTTTTTGGTGTGAGGAATAAACCCCAAAAAGAGAGGTAAAATCCCCAATCAGTGACTTACCTTGAACCTCAACGATCGTTGACGCGAAGCGTACAGTGGGGGCAAAACCATTAGGAGGGGTTTTAGTTGTCAGCTACTCCAACAAATCCCGAACAAGACTCGCCGTTCATGGCCGGTCACAGGCGCCTATATTTTTGCAATACAATCGTAATTTCGTGCTCCAACTGAATACATGCACCATAGGATTCTACTTTATTATGAAATACTTACGATACTGTGGCTTACGATACTATTTCTTGTTATATTACCTTTTAGAGTAAGAATCAGTGCGTGAGTCTGTCAGAGAGTGAGTTGAGTTAGGCTTACATTTGGGTGAGAGTGAAAAACTGATAGACTTAAACTTAGATAACTCTCTGAGATGAGAGGGCTTCAGATAATTGTTTTTTCATTACATATTAATGGGATTGAGTCTGAGATCATGTTTTCTAATTTATTGCCATTTCTATAGGTTTTCGAAAACAATGACCTAAAAGTAATATATTATTGTATTGCACCATAAATATTAAAATGATATTACATTTTTAGACTGTTTTTCACATTTATGTCGATTTATTGATTTTAGATTTAAGTTCATTAATGGACTGCTTTTGAGCCGCTCTCGTATGAGATTCACTTTAGTTCATAGAAAACAACTCTCGCAATAATATTTATTCAAAAACATCTTATTTGTAAATTTATTTTCGATGTTTAGTTGGGTTTACGATAATTGTTTGTTTTGGTCGCATTGTCTTCAGAACAAAAAACATATTGACTTTCAGTACCGAAAACAAATATAATATAAGTCTGAATAGTGATAAATAAAAAATAGCAGACAACTAAATACATGCAATGATGAGCTAAACCGTACAAATGTAACGGAAACACTTCGGCGTGAGATAAGAACAGGAAAAACATTTGAAGCACAAGTTTGTGACCCATTTTTGCCATATATTCTCCAATTTTTGTCCTATTTTCATACTTTTGAAGCTTATCTACTTTTTATAAGTGAGTTTATTTCAAGCAACAAAACATACAGTACTTGTGTTCGGCTTATTAAACATATATTACCCAAAAAGCTGTTACAATTAAGAGTGAATACTGAATACTGAATAAAATGAACAAAACATCTATTTTACAATTTATGAGTCATATAATTTAATAAATAGATATAATATTTTCCCCATATTTCAAGTTCATTGATTCCAAATGGAATTTAATGTACAATTTTCCTCATATTGTAATTAACATTTGAAAACATTTTCTCACTCTCTATTTTAATGCATAATAAAAGAATGAATATTGTTATGAAACCCTCTTCTCCTATCAATAAATAATAATAATTGTTTGGTTTAGTGTTGAGATGGGATCAAAAAAATGCCAAAATCTAAGTTTTTGTGTGAGTGTCACAAAAAAGTAGTATTTCCTGTCGATGTATCGCTAGGCTTCCCATTCGCATGCCTTCCTCTTTCCTCTTACTCGACCCCCTCTTTAGTTCTCTGTCGATTTCGAGAGAGTGTGTGTGTAGGGGGAGGTTAGCAAAGGGGGCACTCATTTCGGGTGTGTAGGTCTCAAAAGTTATACGATATGATATATGACTCTTAATACCAATATGTGGGAGACTTTCGGTAGTTCTGAATTTTTCGTATCGATGCGTTCATCAGTCATTTGTTGATATTTAGTAATTGCATAATAACTTCTATTTTTGTTTTCAATCACACATTTAATGCTTATAAATAAGTTTTGTTTGTTTTGGATCTTTCCTTTTCACAAAGATATCTTAATTTCGATTTGATTAGAGTATTATTTATCACAAACTAATTATAAGGACAGTTGATTTGGATTTAGGCTATTCTTGATTAACAATTTATATTTATTATGTACACAATTTTCAGCTGTAAACACATAAATTCATGTCTAACTAGAATTTGCAAATATTGAACCCTTTTTTTGATCAGATTTTTTTGTTGCTAAGAATTTTCTAAAAATTATTACTTGAAGTTATTAATTACTACTTATTTAAGAATTCCACTCATGTAAAGGATCAAAATATGTCCAAAAGCCTAAATAGTTAATAGTATTTATATATATTATGTGAAAGTTTGTTTAAAGGCATTTAAATTATAAGCAATTTATTATTTAGTATTACAAATGAGCTTAAAGAAGAAGCTTTGCATTTATCTAAAAGAAAGTTCAATTTAATTAAATTTTGATTTATGTAAAATATTTTGAAAAATTGGTCCATTTTTCCTCGAAAAAGATTTAGTTCAATAGATGTCTTCCTCATAAAGACCATTCCCTCAAATATTTTCATAGTAGAGAATTATCTAAATTTTTAGTTATACTCAAATCAAAATAATAACAGTGCCATCGAATGTAAACTTTGAATTAATCTTCTCTTTTCAAAGTTATATCAATTGAGATAATTCTTGTTTCTTCCTCGTTATGTGTGATTATAAGTATGTCACGAACTCTCTCGACTTCATTTAAACGCGAGGTTCGAAATGTATTGTTTTTCATTAATAGACTACAGTGCGTTCAGTTCGCACTTACTCTTTTGTAGTGAACCTAATTTCTCTAATCAACTTAATTAAACTTTCAATATCTCAGTCAGTACCTCAAGTGCTCTTTTAAAATCATATTATTTATCGTTACTTTCCTTTCAAAAATGTGTTCAATATTTTTTGTTTTCATTAAAAGTTATCTTAAATACTATTATCATTGATAGCATTATTTTAGTTACTTTGGTTACTTTGAACACCCATTAACACCAACTTCGGTTAATATTTAAAAATCAAATTGACATACAGTCTGACCCGGTTATTGGCAACTCGTCGGTGCACCAGATTTGAGTTGCCAATGAATATATGAATAAGAAAAGTAATATCGTATTAAGTGAACCATTACATGAAGTGCATTAAATTACTAATGTCTTCATAAATATTAGCCCTCTGTATCAATTTGATAAAAAAATAAAATTTATTTAAACTTCCTTTAATTTTAGAAAATTTTAAACTTTAAATTAGGAATTTTAAGGAAAATTGCTAATAAGCGGGTACTATTTATTATATGCGTGCTCAGAAAATTGTTGCCATTAGCCGGGTATTGCCAATAGCAGGGTTGCCAATATCCGAACACTAACATTAATGATCCCATAAGACTGTCGGTGCATTGGAAAGCAGTTGCTAACAGCCAGAGTTGCCAATATCAGAGGTGCCAATAACCGGGTCAGACTGTACTTGTATCCAACTTGTATTTTTCAATTGTAACAGATAGTCAATTATATCTATTAAATATTCAACACGTCAGAGACATTAGAACTGAATTTAATAAACAATGCTATCAGTCAGACTAAAATGCAAATAAGATTAATGACAAAAAAATTTTTTTTTTTGTTAAATATATAAAAAGTTATGATTCAAAATCTGAATAGTAATGTTCATATTTTAGCTGTGTCTGAGCTGTGTAGCTTGTAATTGATAGTACAGTACAGGTATTGACAGCTTATTCAATATTATTGAGCTCTACACTGAATGTAACCAAAAATGTTCAGAATATTCATGCAGTCTCACTAAAAGGATTGTTGTTAAGAATATTTGAATATATTCATTGCCAGCAAATAATGAACGAAAAGCTTGTTTATGATTATTTATACAAATTAACTATTTTCTGGATCTCGTGAAATGAACAAATTTGTAGTTTGTTTTACGCTTAATAAAGACAAAACAGTAACTGTTACTCTTTTCTAATTTATTCAAAACATTTCTTTAAAACTTGAGAAAAAAGTTGCATTAATTTAACACTTAATGGGAATTTGGTTTTTTGAATCGTTATCTTAATCCTTAATCGACTATTACTTTAAATGTAAATAATTTATAAAAGAGACTTATTTTAAATGAAGGAATGCATTCATAATTTTTTTAACACAAATATTTCAAAAATAAAGGACAAACACATTAACGTGTTTTTGTTCGCTATTATAATGACATCAAACGTTTGTTTAATTAAAAAACATAATGTAATGACAAAGTAATATTGAAATTAATGATAATTAATGATAATTAACTATATTTACTAAAATTATTGTGACTGTCATACAGAAACTTATTTTACTGTTTGATTGACCGGTTTAAAAGTTCAAATTATTATAAACTTGTGATCTATTAGAATATTTGAGATTTTACTGCATTAGAGCTAAGTCACAGTCTAAGTCAGATTAAAATAAGATTAAATGCTTTGATCGATCGTTCAGATTAATGTTATTGCTATTTAACTTGCATTTTAAGCATAAATGTTATTTTAAAATTGTATTTCCCAAACACTACCCAAAAAGTCCATCACATGACTAATTAATTTTTAAAGTTTTTGTATTTGTGAAAATAGTTTCTTATTTTGACACTTTTCTAATTCCAATACCAATTAAGTTGATTTATTGTCAATCAATTTGAAACTTCTGAAATTATCAATTTTAAAATTCTAAAAATATATAGCAATTTGTGAATAAATAATTAATTTTGATAAATACTTGTCTGATAAACTTTGACACTGCCTGACATTAACTTTTCTCGATTTAAATTATACTTAAAGTACTATACAGTATATGAATACTTAGCAGATAGTTATTCTGTATTCTGTTATTCTGTATACAGAATATATACAGTGTATTTCGTTTATTTAAATATTTAATGTGTTAATAATCACTTTTTAAGTTATATTTTTTCGAAATGATTTCAATCCACGTCAAAAATATCGATTTCAATATTTAATTATTTTTCTCTACAAATGGCTTTAACTTTATATTCTGTTGCAATTTTCAATTTGCAATTTCCGCATATTTTTTGAAATATTATACGAGTGTTGTATAAACTTATTAGAAATGTGATCTCTTATGTTCAAATTTCTGTGGGAATCATTTCGGTGTAAAAAATTAATTCTTATTCGTGAGCAAAAGCGATTGTTTACTCAAATTTTCTGATTTTTTCTATTAATTCTATACAATTGTAAATATTCTATATATTTGAATGTTTAGCTATATTTGAATGAAATGTGGAAAATAATGCATAGATTAGAACTATGGATAAAACTAATTGATTTCGGAGCTCTAATATCACTGAAGGGAAGTGTAGTTGAATCCAATTTGCTTATAAATAATTTTTAAAAAACTTATTCAAATTTGAGAATTAAATTATTTAGAGCTTGAAGTTTATGATTTGATTTTGAAAACAAACCAAAATTAGTAATGGACTGAATTATGTTAGAATTGTTGATTACAACTATATCTAATGCAAAATTGTTTGAATCTTTTAAACAAATAGATTCATTGATCTCATGTTATTATAGGCATTGAAAATCTAATTTGTTCCCGAAAGAGAGTTATAAGCAATACTTAAGACTAACGAATGCCAACCTTAACCTTACTGTACTATTTCGAGGCGTCAAATGGTGTGCTAAGAAAGCCATTGAAGTTGCTCTTCGGCTAAAAGAGGTTATTTGCTTCTATTCGTGTGTTAAGCAATCCGTTAATATTTTGTTGGTTTTAAAAAATGTTTTGGGAGGCTTTTATGTAAAAATAACTCAATTTAGATGTTTCTATGATAAGAGAGACAAATCTAAATTTAATTACTCTTTGTTATTAATATAATATTTATACTTATACTAACATTTTTCAAGTTTTTAAAGAACTTTCTTTAAAATACATTTACGCATATCATTAAATGATATTTATCTTAATTTTATTAATGAATGCCTAAAGTTTGGACTTTAAGAGAAATCTCAATAATATTCTCATTAATAGTTGTATTTAATATCGAAGCGTTTGTATTGAATGATCAACTTTTAAAACAAGTTTAAATGTTTGTTCAAATAAGTTCAGTTAAGTTCAGCTAATTTTTATTGTCATAAATATTCAGGTGATAATTGTGAACTTCAATTAACAGATGAAATCTCAATGACGTAGCTTTCAATGTTCTCAATAACAAAGAATAAAAGATGTTTTAACATTTGATTAGCTTTCAAAAAAAATCCATTCAATGTTGTTGTGAATGAAGTGAATCTTTTAACAAAAGCTTATTTTTTCAATCAATTTAAAGAATATGATATGTTATGATTGTATTGATTGTTAAGTTAATTAATTGTAACAAAAGCGAAGCTGTTTTTTTACATTATTTGATATTTTTAATTAAAACTTAAGTAAATTATGAAACTTGCGCTAAAATTAGTGCTAAACTTTATATCAATTAATTTAGTTGAGAATATCAATTAAAAACAAAATTCTAAGTACAGCTAACTATTAATTATCTCAATAAATACTTGAAGCATAAAAAGTAGTGTTCAAAACAAACTATCGTATGATTTGAGATCCTTATACACCTTGGGATGAGATTCTTATACACCTTGGGATTCCCCTTTTGAAAAAAAGCCTAAGAAAGTTGAAAACATTTGCACAAAGAATACAAATTTTGAGAAAAGTTTATTTATGTAAGAAAATGAAAAAGCGATTTAAAGTCTACTGACTTGAGACTAATTTTAGCGGTGAAGGTCTACTAATTCAACTTGAATTTCAATATTATCATTAAATACGGGCTAATATACCAACTATTATACTAAAGCAGAAAAAGTAAGAATAATTATTGTTATTAAAAACATGTGTATAAAGTGTAGCGCAAGGAAATTAAATAATGAAAAAAGTTGTTTTAATTCCTCCCCCATATCAAGAAAGTTCACCAGAAAGTGAAATACGATAAAACCCAGAAATCAGTTGTCCCCAAAACCAGTAAAACCGAGATAATTACTGGAAGGCCTGCTTTTGCATTGCAATGTATGTGAAAAAACAGTTGCGCAGCCGTTGTTGAGACAGAAACTCTGCAGAGAATGCCTACTCTATTGAAAATAGTGAGTGTATCTCAAATTGCCTTTTCCTAACTGACTACAAAACTTTCCTACCAGTTATGCGTTAGAGCTTGTGTTGGCCTCCAATGTGTCGCCTTTTCTAAAGGTAATCGCTTACCTATCGAGCAGTTACTGTTTCAGTGTCAGTGAGTCAGGAAGTGTTGTACTAAGGATTATAACTTTAGAACTAATTCATACAAACTTTTTGAAAGTCAAGTTTTTCTGTTTTTAGAAACCAAACAACATTTCAATTAATCTCAAAGTAGAAACGATTTTCATTCTACTGTTGTTTAGTTTGTTATTTAAATCAAAACTTTCAAAACTATCAAAGTTTTGCGGTTAACAAAACATTTCGCTGTTTTGTCGACAAAAAGTACTCAAAAACTTTTTAAAAAGTTTTACCGAATATTTTTCCAAAAATACCACTTTTTGGAACTCTGGTTCGGGTAAAACAATGTTAAATCTGATGGAATATACCGGTGTATTATCTGGTGTCACACCAGTAAGATATTGCTCATCAACACCTTCACCAAAACCATTATTATCCTCATCCTCAATGTCGAGCCCATCATCATCAGATGGCTCATCTCCTAGTCGTTTAGTATCAAATATTGTTGTTGACGAATCAAACTCGGATGGAGAGGTTCTCGATCTAACCCTTCCTATTAGAAAGAGAGCCTCTATTGACAATTCACAACCCAGTTATAAAAAATCGTTAATTAAAAGATATTGTAAGTCACTTAAGTCGGTGTTTGTATTGTTTTTTGTCGTTATGTCCTCAGTGTTCATGTTCAGTGTGTCTGTGTTTCTAACTTTGTAATTAAGAGTACAGTAAGTTTTGATTTGTTTTTCTTTTGTTATATATTTATACATACAGTTAAATACTTGTTAGTGAAAGCTCTAAAATAGTTTATGTACAAAAATTAGGCA
Organism: Nanhermannia nana; assembly: GCA_033996565.1. NCBI lineage: Eukaryota > Metazoa > Arthropoda > Arachnida > Sarcoptiformes > Nanhermanniidae > Nanhermannia > Nanhermannia nana. The sequence goes on from JAUJYT010000359.1 coordinate 14,609, forward strand.
ATGCTTTATTGATAAGGAATTAGTTGATGCGCTCCAACAAATGTTTAGTAAAAAATTATGTTTCAACAGTTTTTTCCCTTTTCTGATATCTTCTTTAACATGTATTTGTTATCATTTGAACCATCTTTCGTTGCGCTAAATTGTGTTAAATAGCATTAGTCAGCAAATGATTGATCTGTGAGCTCGAGCACTAGCTCTCAAGTTTGAAATAAGCTCAAGGTTTTAGATCATAGCCTATTAGAAGGGAATAATTTTTGATTTTAATTCATTAAAATCCTATTTTATTGAACTACTTGATTGATCTGTCAATTAAATCATTTTTTTGAATGGTTTTTAATCCATTTTTAATACTTTAGAATATTTTAAAGCTTAAAAAAATTGTAATTATAATTATGAGAGTCTAAGCAAATAAATAAGTCTTTGAGGCATAATATTTATCCCTTTATTGCAACTAAACTATTAACAGTTAATCGGAAAAGAGAACAATTTTGCGATTAACTACACATTTAATATTGATTATTAAGAAAAGTAATTTTTTCTTCATTCGACTTATGGTCAAAAAGTTTATAAATCTCGATCAGAACCTGAAGCAATTCTGTTAGACTCTCACTCTCTCGCTGTGACACTGAGATGACCCATAGTTTTGTTAGAAATAATCGAAAAGTTTCAATCCATTCACGACTATATGATTATTAACTTTGAAAAGGAGTGTTGAAATCATAATAAAAGGCTGTGTAATAGAAAATAACACCAAAATCTAGATTCAAGTGCGAACGCAATATTGACCTCAAGTGGTTTATTTCCTCGTGCCGTGAAAGTGAAAGTATATGTGAACTAAACATTAATAATAAGGAGGAATTAAATGAGAGAAAGAAAGTTGAAGTACAAACTTCAAAGTATGTATGTGTATGTATGTATGTATGTGTGTGTATGTGTGTGTATGTGTGTGTGTGTGTGTGTGCTGTATATGTAGAGAACCAACAAGAATTGCTAAGATTGAGAGTGAGAGGTGACCCACTGGCCGACTAATTAAATTCACTTTCCCTTCTAACCTCATAACATAGATTTTAAGGATAGTAAAAGTTACATTATATACGCTGCTTATATACTACTGTCAACACTAATAAATACACAAAAACACTCACACAAAACACATACGCACACTATTATTATTTATATATTGATATATCTTCACAGAGTTTTACTGTTTTTTATAATGCAATTAAAAATTTTCAGTTAATGTTAACTCATTTTAATGCATATAAAAAATTTTTTACTCTTTTGTTAATTATTTATACATACAGTACCACACTTTCGCTATTATTTAATTTCTAACTGTTATGAAAATAATTTTTTCACTTAAACACTTTCCTATTGCGTGTTTTGTTAACTAATTTGTAGTTTGAGCGCACATTAAATACCAAACACTTTCTTGTTTAGGAATTTATAAATCAAAAAATAATTATTTATATAATAAATAAGTTTTATGCGCTCTCACAAGTGCTTTAGAGTTAACGTAAAAGCATAGAAGTCCTAATTCTTTGGTAAAGAGTCCCATCCCTGTTATCCCTATTGAAAAATGAAAGGTATTGAGCAATAATAAGTCGTATATATTAAATGACATTAACATTAGTTGGTTTTTGTGCCCGAATTAAATTTATTACTTTGTCCTAATTTTGCCCAATCTTTTTGTTCATTTTTTCAATTTTGAGGAGGAATACCGTAAACTAATACTCCATATGTAATCCTAACTGTATAACCTTTATATTGCTATACGTTTTTTAAAAATATTATCACTTCCTCGCCGATCATTTTCTCTGATTTGGTAGTATTGGTTGTTATGTGAAATTCTTTTCCGTTTGCAGTCAAGAGAACTCGAAAAATATCAGAAGGTTTTGCTTTAAAGGAAAGACGAGTGACGGGTTTCAAATAGTATGGAAAGGAAGTGGTGGTATACAAAATACACTTACAATTTTTTAATAGTGAAGTACTTATTACTTCTTTCTGTTAGACAGAGAAAAAATCCACAAAAACGCCAATTCAAAGACATTTTTAAGTCTGCGAAATATAGTCAGTTATAGTGTTATAAAATTTCGTTTCGTCTGAGAGTTTCCTTAAGAGGGAGACCTAAAAAAGTAGGTCAGTAGGGTTTACACCAAAACAGTTGTTCCGATAATATTTCCCCCTTTGCTCTATCTATGGTTTTTGGTCGTCTGGTCGTCCCCTTTGCTCTCTCACTGTTCGCCCCTTTAGACATATATATACTCTTTTCAAATATTTCTTTTTTTCCTCTACTACTCCGCTAATGTCTATGTCTGGGTCTTTAGGTTAACCTTTTTTTAACGGTGATCGCAATTTTTGACAACAATGAGAGAGAAGCAGGAAAAGAGACGAAATTTGATTTTAAAGTGGATGAAAGGAATACCACTTCTTCTACTTCTTCCACATATTCTTTGAAAATATAGTGTTCCCGTTATTCGCGTCAAAACATTATTAATCAAAATTTGAACCCAAGAAGAGTTCCGAATTTCAATACTAAGAGCTTAGCATTTGTATAAAGCCTTTTATTCATGAGTACACACAATCTAAGTAGCCGTCAATGATGTACTATATTCATGATATTATGTGAAATCCACATTTCTTGAGCACTCAAACATATAGCTGTCTTCCAAACAGAGTTTTCCTGTATATCATATTTGGTTTGACTCATGATTTACTATTTGTAAACATTATAGCAGTTAATTAAGCCTAAAAACAAAACTCAAAACTAAAACCAAAGTTTTTCCCCAATATCTAAACTCATTTTCATCATTAAACTACTAATTTCTTAAGATTTCGTCATTTCCTTTCAAATAGTTTATGAGTTTATTAGCAATAACTAAATCAGTACAACAATCAGTTAAAACTACTCTAATGTTAATGAAAGTGTTCTGATGTGAAATTTCCCAAACCTTACAAAACTACATAAAAAGGATCACAAGGAAAAACATGAGCATAAATGCGAAACTTTTTTCCTAAACTATATATTTTGTTACATACATAAGACATAGATATTGAGAAAAAACAATCGTTAAATAATTTAAAGCGAACAGAAAGTTCACTTTTGGCCATAAAAACTCGGTTTTCAAGACTGTTTTGCAATACATCTGCATATTTGGGTAAAATATGGCGCAATTTTTATACCAGTTTTTATTCATTGCATATCTATTTTATAATAGATATAAAGTTAGTATTTCTTTTGTTAATATTTTCCTGCTTTGAAATTGCAAAATAGCTATTATTATTATATTGAGTTCAGTTCAGTTGCATTAACGAAGAGCTCTCGTATTGGTGGCAGTTGTTGTTGTCCTTGGAGTACGTGTTCCGGTGCCATCGACCGTTTCCAAGGATTGCTACCAAAGAGAGTATAGAGAGAGTATTAATAGATAGCTCTCTCCTCTACTCTCTTCAACTATCATTACTTCGAAGGACAAAAGCGCAGAGAGAATGAGAATTGCATTCAAACCTATGATAATCACATGAGTATTGCGACTGAATAGTGCGTATATGAGAGAGAATGAAAGTATATGTTATGAATGCGTTTGTACTTGATTTGCCTCATCTCACGATTATATCTGACCTTCTATTACATTACTTATTACTTATTTTTCAAAAGTAAGAGACAAGTGGAGAGAGAAAGAGAGAGATCTTTGAATAATGTTCACGTAATAATAAATAGCTGCGAATATACTCATAAACATGTATATAAATGTTCCAACTTTCTAACCCAACTCTAATTAATGTGCACTTCGCTCACTTTTCTTTTTATATCTATTATGTAATTAAGTATTGTAATTGAATTCTCTTTTTAAAAACAAAAGTACCAAATCTTATTTAAAAAGTAACAAATTATGCAAAATATAAATAAAAGATAACTAACTTTTCAGACAAAATTATTTTTTTATGAAGTTAAATAAAAAGCAGGAAATTCATTGCCATAAAGAAAATCAGAATTATTATTATCGCTAAAATTTGTTTGAACAGAAGTTTAAATGGAAGTATTGGATGTATTTTATAGAGACAGTAGCAATGATAGGACTTCTTCACACCGTTAGATTTGTCATTTCGAGGTCAGTGGGACGATGAGAGGGTGAGGGGCAAGAAGTTTAACTGTTAACTATTAGAAACTATAACCAAAACATCTGCGCCTCTCTCTCTCATCTCTCCCCCCAACAAGACTTTCTCTTTTTTCGAGTCAGGACTCTCTGATGAGGATATTTAGGTCTTCGTCCCCGTATTCCTGATCCCCACCGCCGCCAACAATATATATAATATTGTATTAGAAAAGTCTCTGAATTGATGTATTATCATATAATACAATACATACTGAAACCACTGCTCTACTACTACTTCCGAGTGGTGGCCTACGAAATATCCTATTATAACCGTTACTCTTGAATGGAAGATAGGGTACAAAAACTACAACCACTAATACTACAAAACTGTATACGATTTGAATAGAGCTAAATTTGACATCTTTTCTTCCCTCACTTTTTTGCATATTCCCCACTCTTAAACGGGCCAAAACTCTTTTTACCCAAAACGAGTCCCTCTTCTCGATATAGAGTTCTTGAACTGAAACTTTTTTCGTCTGCTTCGTATATTAATCTTATATTCTATTAATGTTAGACTTGTATTATACCAGCACTTATGTGCCAAATGACAAATTGACTGTTTGTGTCGTTGAATATACTTTTGTTCATTTAAGAACAAAGACTTTAGGTTCGAGTTAACAGCCATTGAATAATCTAAGAATTTAAAGCAACAGTTTCTCAAACAAATCAGTTGAAAGGCCAAGAAAAGGAAAGAAAAACAAAACAGTGCATAACTTTTAGCAACACTTTAACAAACAAAACAAAAGCGAATGCTATGAATTAATTTCTCTGTTAAACAAAAGCTTGTATTGAAAATAAAATAGAAATTGTCTAAACTTTGGGGTACTTGTATCATAAAATGATAAAATAATAAAAACAATTATTTTTTTTATTAAACAGTTGATGGTTGTGAACCCGGAGCCCCTCCACCAAACGGGTCAAGTCATCACCCAACTCAAAACGCAAGTCCGCAGTCACAGACCGGTCCGCCGACTACTACTTTACTGCAGAATATTCTTCAGCAAAATAGGACAACCAGTAATGGAAACATATACTCTCTTCAACGACAAACACAATTGGCCACAACTACTACTACATCACCTCTTCCACCATCACCTGCAGATTCGGGTGTGAGTGATGTCGATTCTCATTACAGTTCAAACGATGAACAACAGCAGCAGATGAGCCAATATGGATATTTTTATGGCGCTCAACGGTCGACATGTAAGTCAATGCATTCAAATCAAACTAATAATAAACTTAATTAAGTTATACTACAATTCAGTGTAGGAGTTGTTGAAAAGACTTTAAAAGAGAGAGCGCTTTAAATCTTGTTTTTGTTTGGGGTAAAGGCTTTCTAAAGAAAGAGAGTGGGATGACATGCATTCTAAATAGCAGACAATAAAAATTGCGATGATAGGGATGGTAGGGGTAAATGAAACTATTCTCAAAAACTGGTTCTCAGAAATTACTGAAGAGAAAGTTTTTGAGCCAGAATTAAAGACGCGTTCTTTGAAGATCTACTGCAAAAAGCAGTGGTAAAAATACTTTGTAGCTGACGCGTACGTCAGGATAAGATATATAATAACTTTAATGCTAGGAAACCGGTGTCTATATATTCTTTGGGTTAGAGAAAGAGAAACACAGAGCGAGAGAGAGAGAGAGAGAGAGAGAGAAACAGAGAGAGA
>JAUJYT010000360.1:0-20417 GCA_033996565.1 Nanhermannia nana
GTGTAGACTAGAGAACCCCTCTAAAAGCTGGAGATGTGGCATCCCTAATTTTGAATGATTATATTTTTTCAGGTGTTTCTTATATTTTGAAAATCAAAAATATGCGGTTTTATCAAAAGCATCAAAACAAACACTATGGTATGATTATAATGGAAAGTATACAGCAACAGGAGTGTATTTACCCACATACCCCTCTAAGCGCGGGCGACCAAAATCTCTCTATTTAGTTTATAAAATATTCTATGCTTTTTATGGCTATAGTTATTTTTTTATTTAAGAACATTAAATATATAATATATTATAATTTATTACAATTTTAATTCAACTGAATTGTTTCGATCATTTTTAGGAAAAATGATGACAAGAATGCAATGATCTGAAAAAATAAAATAACTATTTAAACATAAATAGATTTTTAAGAATCTTATGAAAATTTTGTATTATACTTCATAACATCGGAAATGGTTTATAATAAATAGTTTCCAACACCAAAATCCAACTTTTCTCTTACCAACTCTTTCGATGAAATTCATTATCTATATCATTGTTAATTATATGTATGTTAAAATGTTAAAATAAAAGTATTTTTTGCTTACCTTAAATTTAATAGAGATATAATGAGATAATCGTGTTTTAGGTAATGATTTGTTATAAGAAATTAATAAACTATTCAATAGTTTATAAGATTTATTCGCTTCAGAATTGATAGAAGAACTCATCTTTAAAAATAGTATAATTACAATTCCCAGAATGACTATAAACAAAATTATTAAAATTCTCATAAAAATATTCATTTCATTGAATAATATACTAAAGAGACAAGTATTAAACATTGCCCCAGGTATAAACCAAACCAAAAGGACATATTTAGAAAAAATTATACTATTGTATTCGTTTATTTGAGAGTACATAAAACTTAGCATATGTAGTGTTTCTGCAATTGATTTACATGTGATTTTTCGTTTGCTTTGAATCATTTTTGAAATCTGTTGATTTGATTTTTTGAGTTTGATTGAGAGATAATAACAGACTATATAAAAATAAGTGAATAGCCATACTTGGATAATAGAATTATAATATGCATTTAAGGTCAATGATATAGTGTTTGGTATAACGAAAATTATAAACTTGAGAATTGAACATTTATTAATGAATGGCAATATACTAAGACCAAATCCCACTGTAGTCAAATCATTTACCACAATATATTTGCAAATTAAAATTAAAATTCTAGATATTTTTATAAATTTATAGATTTGTTCTTTATTTGTGAGACCAATACTTTTTGGTGAAACCAAACCCGACATCATTTCAAATACTTTAAGAAAAGTGGGTTTTATGTCATTTCTATTGTTGTAATAATAAATATATTTTGTAGTAATAGCTAAAAGCATATATAGTATGCAAACTATGTAGAGATAAGGTCTTGATCTAAGAAAATAAATAAAATCTCCGAAATATATAAAATATTTAGGATTTTCGTCGGGTAATAAACATTGAATAATTTGTTTCACTATTGCTATTGTTATTAAACAGAAATTAAGTAATGGATTGTATAGAATACTTCTTTTCACATAATTAACTGTTTTAACACTCAAACCAATTCGATATAAATGAGTGTCAGCAGAAACAAGAATAACAGAATGTGGTAAACGTTTATTTGAGTCAAAAAATTCCATTTTATCTTGGATCATATTAAAATTTCATAAATTAGCCAAATTTTTCTAGAATGCAGTTTTTAAAAAATTAAAATAGAAATTATATTTTAAATGTAATATATTTTTATTTAAAGCCAAAATATGATACAGTTTTGTATTACAAAACTTTAAGAGTAATCTAAGAAACAGTTTTAATAAATTAAGAGATTCTTAAAAAGACGACTACAATCACGATATACTTAATAATGATTTATTAAATTAATACAAATTGAGTTTCTACTCCTGATTGTGATGTCTTCTGAGATGAAGCGATAGATTCTGTTTCCAATACGAGGCATAATCACAATCAGCAAAACTACAGATAAATTGTTTCTTTCCGTGAATGACTTCGTGTTGACGTAAAGCAACCTTATGTGCGAACGTTTTGCCTGAAATACAGTTAAACAACAAGTTTTTAATAAAAATTCAAACCATTTAATACTCAACAAAAATCTACATAAACTTAAAGCAAAATTAATGTTGAGATAAAAAGTATATTTTAAAACCGGTTATTAATTACCGCAATGATTGCACGCATGCTTTCCCGACCGATGAGGAACTCGTCTTAATTTTCTGGACTTAACAGCTTTAGTGAACTGAATATCATTATTGAAATTATGAGAATTGGTGTTGTGTTGAGACAAATGCTTTTGTAGATCCGTTTGTCGGGCGAACGACTTCTCGCAGTTATTGTAATAACATCTGAGCGAATATTTATCGATTCGGTGGTAAGTCTTCTCGTGATAGTTTCGAGAACTGGTTTGAGTGAAAGTACGCTCACATCCAGTGAACGAACATTTGTATGGTTTCACTCCTGTATGACTTCTTCGGTGCGATTGTATGTAATGCTTACTGAACTGCTTTCCACATATATCGCATCCAATTAATGACTTTTCACAGCGATTACTATTGCTGTCATCGCTTGTGTTTGTGTATGAGAGAGATTCGTTCGCTATTAGTGAGCATTAGAAAAATAATTAGTTATTAAATAAAATTATTCAAAAAAGCAAACAATAGTAAACTCAACAGTAAACGAATAGAGAGAATAAAACACTAATAATTTTCATACTTTTCAGGAATAAAAATAAAAGCCAAACATTTTGAATATACATTTTGAATACATTTTGAAGTTTCAAAACTATTTAATAGGTAATGATGTCTATAGGCTTAAACTCTGAGACTTTCCAGCCTTTGGACATAATTATAAATATGAGAACAAATGCTCAAAAGAATGCTTTTTGATGAACACAACGTAATCAATTACTTTACGCAAAATGTGCAACTTTTGAGCCCTACCCTCCCCTATAGTGTAAAAGTTTAATTGCTTTTATTCACTAAAATAAATAAATTTTTTGATAAAATAGCTAAAAATTTGCTTTAAATGGGTTCATAAAAAGATGCAACTTTACAAATGTCATTCAAACCAACCTTCCCTTATGTAACGCTTTGTAAGATATGTCTGACCCCAACCCACCTCTTTTTGCGTAAAGTAATTAAATGGACAAACGCTTAATCTATACTAAAATTGTCGCAAAAGATAATTAAATGTAAAAAAGCTTAAAATGGGAAACAAATAGAGAAATGTATACCATTATTATTGTCACTATTATTGCCGGCATTACTGTATTCAATGACTTCGAGTTCCATTTCTGGGACAAAAATAATTTCTGATATCTTATGACTTCCATTACTACTACTGTTGTCCTTATTCTTATCGAAATTGGTCTCAAATGGAGAGCAGCTCTGGTTGTGATCAAAACTGATCGCCTCTTGCATTGAATTATGTATTCTTAAGTGCGATTCCATCTGATCCTTACGTGAAAACAATTGATTGCAACCGAAGTATTCGCACCGGTATTTACCACTATTATTAGTAAAATTATTAGCAATTGTTCGGTTATTCCACTTTATTATAGCTCTTTGTGAAGACTGTTTGGCACAGATCTGGTCATCAGTTGTTTGTGGGTTTGTTTGCGCTTTAAATGTAATAAATTAGAAGTTAATTAATTATTTCTTTTTTTGTAACACATTTTCTCACTTTAAACCGGTTTATACTTATAAATGACTTAAAATCAAATAAATTAAAAGTTGAAAAACTATTTATTTCTAATGATTTATTTGATTTTTAAAAAACAAAACTATAATTTATTTGAGTTTCAATTGAGAGCTAAAAAAACTTTTTCTGTTATAAAAAGCGTTAAAAAAATAATTTAACAAAACAATATTCAAAACATATTGCAGACAATAATGAAAGTAAAAAAACTATTAAATAGAAAAAAGAATTAATTAATACAAAAATCAAAAATGTAAACAAAAGATAAAATAATTTGAAAAAAAATCAATACTTTGAGCAGTTTTAGTGAGACTTGAAAACAACAACTCCTGTAACGAATTGATTTGTTTATCAAATTTCAATAACTTATTCTCGAAATTAATTTCTTCTAATTTATTGAAAGAGCTTTCATTTTGATTAATTTTTTTGATTAACTTATTATTAATTTCTTTCAATAACTGAATATAATTAACTGTTTCCGAATGTCTTTCACTCAGCAGACAAAACAATTGTTTGTAAGAATTTAATTCATTTATTAATAAATTATTTTCTTCTCTCAATTGCTGTAATTTTGTTGTTGTGTGAGTTGAACTCATTATTTAAATCATTTGTTATTTTATTTAATGATTACTTTTAATTAATTAATACTTTTGTTCGCATAAAGTGTTTCTCAATATTATTCTTATAATAATAATAATGTAATTAAAAGGCTTTTAAAGTAAATAAAAAATTCCTTTTTGACAACTTTTTCATTAGAAAACATATTCAACTCAAAAATAATTTTCGCACTTTTTTACACATTTTTCACGTTTTATTGTCGAAGATAACCATATGTTAAATAGTACTGAAACATAATTACTTATTAAACTTTTTTATTTTATACCATTTTGTCATTTAAACTATTTGTATGACATCTTTTGAGCATAAGCTATACTAAAATTAGAAAACTTTTTTGAATTTCGACTAAACTTTTAATAGAATTATTGCCGATCATTGCAATCGATGAGGGAGTGATCGGTAGGCCATTAGCGCCACAAACTTGTGATTCATATACAACGACATTAGACACAAATGGTTTCCTCAATTGCTATGTTATCAAAAGGGGTGGTACTCTTGCCGGCCGTCTGTTTCCTCTTTGGCTCAGACTATTGTTTGCACAAAAATTTATTGCTATTATTGCTGTCGTTGTGTTATTGCACTTAAATCACAAATAGCTATAATTAAATGGAATAACAGAACTATTTCTGATAGTCTTAGGAATAATACCTGTTTCTGAGGCAGACGGTACACACTTGAAAAGTGGAAAAAGTGAACAAACAGTTGAGAAAACATAATAATATAATATCCTAAACGGTCTAAACAGATAATACTCTTAACTTATTATAAAAGTATTATTAAATAGTTGCTTAAGTTCATTATCAGCAAAACTTTAGTATCTGTTGGATCTAAATTATAAAGAATCAATTCAGACATTCTTTAACAGTACAGTACAGTATCCAATTCAATATTTAATGTTAAGAAATTTGATTCAATTTTCTAAAACAAATTAAGCAATAAAACAGATTCAAAAACATTTTATAACGAAAATTTATATTGTAATTATTGAAAATTTTTAATATAACAATTGAATTACGGATAGACAGACACACACAGAGAAAAATTGCACAAACGTAATGTCAAATATTAATAAAAAAACAATTATTGTGAATTAAGTATAATTTGATTCATAGAAATAAACAATAAATAAAATCAAACAATTGTAATAAATTGGTTACAAAAAAAATAATACTTTGTATATTATTATTTCAGGTATTATGTGTCGAATTACCGGTAATTTAAACTTAACATTCAATAATTGATAACCTTTAAGACTTTTTAAGCTAACAATTCATTTGGAACATAACTATTCAATTGCAAGACACAGACACGCAATGAATTCAATTCAATCAACTTAAGAGCTCTTTGAATATCATTAATAACAATAATGATCTGTCCATTAGTTATAACTTCAAAGTCATCTCTGACTAAAGCGTTATGTATTGAACCGAATCGTGTTATTTCTTCTTTAGTCCTGCAGTCAATTATCACTACTTTAGACTTTTCGCTCTTCACTAACGATATGACATCATTCATATCAATTCGAGGGACTGCTTCACTCCTGAGCTGTTCCAAAGGCCATAAACCTCTTTGTGAGACACTCTTTGGTGTGGCGCAGAATAGTTTGATCGCATGTTTAACACATTTATCGATATCTATTTGCGGTAAATCACTAAATATAAGTATGCAGTCATTGAATGTAAACTGTAATAATTGGTCCCGTAATTGATGCAAAATTGATAGACCAATGAATAGTGGAAATGATTCGTTCCCTTTATCAAATAGAAATGTGTTTTAAATCAATAATTTAGAAATTTTATCATTTAATACCTAATAATAGAGTGTCCCATAAGTGCATAATTTGATGCAACGGTAATACGTGTGTAAACATTGTTAAAAACCATGGAATGGCATATAAGTCGGGAACAAATGATAAAGAATTTAAATGATTTGATAGAATTGGGTCTTGAAATGAGATAAGTATTGAAAAGAGAGCCAAATATTCTTGAATTACTCGAGAGTTATCGCGTTGAAAGAAACCTATAAATCAAATATTTATTTATAACTAAAGCAAAAGTTCATTAATTATAACTAAATTTTAAGTTATAAAAGTGTGCGAATTGTCAAACCTTTAAGATATTTATGAATAAAAGCGTTAAAACATGCGAACGCTTGTGACTCGTTATTAAAATTAATTATAACAAAAGGCGCCGCCAATGAGTCCAATCCCTGCCAATAGACATCACCTTTGGATTCATTATGTCTTAACCAAGCCTTCAAAATACGGGTCAACTTTCGGTGTCCTTGTGGTGAAGCCAACAGATCATTGTATTGATGACAACGAGGAATATCAACACTAATCTGTCTATCAGTTGGAGTGGCAGTTATTTTATCGATTTGTTCGTATAGTAATAAATCACTCCATTTTACGTTCAGTATTGATGACCAGATTTGTGACCGATAGAGAGGAGGAATATCTACTTTAGCACATGATAGCAATTGTGTTCTAAGAAATGGTGCGCCTATTCATAGGTATATTAACAAAAAAAAAATTAATTAAATGAGAAGTGAATTAATTTAACACCTTTTAAGACAATACCTTCTATAAGTCTTCTGAAAATCATAATACGCTCGCATTGATAGTCAAAATCGTGTTCTCGAATAACAATCGGAAGATTAGGCGAAACCCAAACAGAGTTAAAACCTGGAGATAGTATTAATGGACAGAAAATATTTTCCGGCAATTGATTCAAGCGATTGATTAACTTATCGATTGGTAATAACTTTAACTCATTATTAGCCGGAATTTGAACGTATTTTTTACGCTTAACTGTTTCACTGTCAGAGTTATTATCTTCTCGTAAGACTAGTGTAGGAATTGATAGAATAGGAGGTCTTTTCTGTTTCTTCTCTTCGTTATCTCTTGAAGGAAAGGCTAAACACCATAAATGGTAGACTTCATTAATAGTTATTATTTCGCGTTTATAAGTGTTGTCTAGTTTTGGAAAACGTAAAAATGTGTTCAATTGCTGGCATTCGACTTCTGGTATCGGGATATTCAGTATTTTCATGAGTTGTTTAACTGTTGCTCTTTGTGATGGCTTTGGATTAAGTGCTGATAAGAAAAAGTTTTGCCATTTTTCCGGTAGATTTTCTATATTAATGTTCAGTTTGTTTAGAACTTCATTTGAATCAATGCTATTCACTATTTCTAATGGATTTTCAGGTAAATTAATATTTGGCTCAATAAATGTTAACAGAGAGAGTGCTAAAGACCAGACATCACTCTTGCGAACTGTGGTTAATCCGAATAACTGTTCGATAGGTAGGAATCGTATGTCACCTGAAAAAGGAGTAAAATTTCTATAAAAATTATTATTATTTGTTGTCAATGATAACAACATTTTTCGGTAATTAAGAAAAAAAAATCTTTTTTACTGAAAGTCTGATAACTAGTTATTGAAAAAGACTTTTCGATAACTTACTCGGGATTATCATATGTGCGGAACAGTGTTTTCCCGAATCAGTGATAAGATTTAGTGCCCAATGAGTGAGTTTAACGTCATTTCCATCAAAAACAAGCGCTTCAGGAGTTATGAGTCCATGAATACTACCAATAATATAATGCAAATTATATAAACCCAGTAATGAATTCTCAGCTATTTTTTGGATGTTATCGATCGGCAACTCATTCAAGTAATGCTCGAATATTAGAGTAATTTTCTCTTCAAATAAATCACAAAAGTTTTCATTAAATATAATTATTTAGTATTAAAAAAGTATTCAAAAAAACATATGATTAATTGCAAACAATTTCTTCTTAAGATCTAATCTGAGAATAAATAAGCTTAAGATTAATGTAATTTAATAATGATTTGAATACCTTTTTTATTTCTAATACAATCCAAATATTTGGTTAAATGAATACAATTAAATGTATTGTTATTAATGTTATTGTTATTAATATTTGAGTCGATAAATGACTTGAAATTTCCGATCATTGCTATCGATGAGGGAGTGATCGGCAGTCCATTAGCGCCACAAACCTCTGATTCATTTGTAGCGCATTGTAATACTATTGACGCTAAATTATAGTTTATTTTAATCATTAATTATTAAACTGTTGTTTAACTAAGTTTTCACAACTATTTAAATGGGAGTTATTTTCTATGATTGATATGTTTTGTATGACATCAGATTCTGAATACAAATTGAAATCATTTATATTTTGACTATTATTGTAACTATTATTATGTGAACTCAATTGTAAAGCTGTATTAATAGTACCAAATCTGTTGAGCAACTTATAAGCATTTAGTTTGTTGTAATCGAGCGTTAGTTGTGTTTAATTTTTAAGTCAAAAACACTATATTTACAAAAAGTTAAACGCATACAAAAATACATATAAAAAAACTGAAAATTTAAAAGTATAGATACGCTGTTTATTAGTATTGAAATATAATTAAATACAAATGATTTTTGTTTACATTTAAGAGACATTTAAAATAATAAAATCAAAGCTTTATTTCATTAAAAATAAATTAAATTTTTCAAATAAATAGTGATTTAAGACAAATAAAGGGAATGTCTGATTACGATTACGTGTCGAGCAGTTCATTGAAATTAAAAACATCCGACGGAATGGTTATTAAGAGTAAGAATAAGAAGAAAAACAAAAACAAATCAATTGACCAAAAGTTCAAGAAAATGATTGAGAAATCTGTTGATAATAAGCAAAGCAGTGATAATATCAATAAATCACAGACTGTTTCGTCGACAAACACTTCCACTTCTGGTAATAATAATAAGGCGTTTGGATCGCAAGACGTTTGGATGACTTCAGCGGAGAAGAAGTTTTTGGCTCAACAACAAAAACGACAATTAAGTCGTGTTATGACTAAAGCCTCCAAAAGTCATAAACAAAGAGTCGAAGAGTTTAACAGACATTTAGAGAATCTGACCGAACATTACGACATACCCAAAGTCAGTTGGACTAAATAGAAGACACTCTTCACCAATTTTTTATATATACATTCATTTGTGTCCGCTTTTGTCTCTATTTTTGGTTTCATTTTTTTCCTCAAGTTTTGTATTAAACTTTTTATGTGTTAAAGTGTTTTTCAATTAACTTATAGTTTTGTTTGTTTCGTGAAAAAATATTTGTTATTTAAATCAATATAATTAAGAAAATGTATGTCAGAGTGTGTCCGCCCGTCTCTGTCTGTCAGAAACATATGAAAAATGTTAATAAAATGATTTAATTTAACGAAAGTTGCTATCATTTAATTATTACATACAGTATAGTAATTAGTGTTTTGAATTTTATGTAATTAACAGATTGATTAAAATTTGAGTTTTTCTGCATTCATTTTACTACCGATTTAATTATTAGATTAAGTGATTCTCTTCTATAATAAAATCAATATCAACAGCAATTCATTTATATATTTGTAGTATTTTTACTGCAATTTATAAAATTAGACAATAACTTAATACTATAGATCTGCTATAGATGAGCATAAAGAACCTCTAGAACCCGAGCCTCGAACCTCAGGTTCGGGTTCTAAATTTTGAAGAGGCTCGGGTTCGAGGTTCATATATTACTAGAAAAGAGTACAATATAATTGAGAATATTGATTAAAATATATCAAATCGTTTATATATAGGATATGAGGTTTGAGGTTTGTAGGGTTCAGAACCTCGAGGTTCGGGTACGTGGTTCAAGTTTAAGATTCGTGCACGAACCTCTGGAACCCGAAACTTCTCAACTCTACTTAATACTGTATCTCAATAGAAGAGCTCAAGTCAGGTGAGAATCGGACCAGTTTTTTGAGTTTTACTTACTCCTCATAAATGGAACATAAAATTCCTCATTGAATACGATAACAAAAATGTTATGTTATGTCGATTTCTTTAGGATTAATTAATCATTGATAATCTGTTTTATGTATTTCCTAATGCAGGTATTTTTGTATTTTATCTCAAAATACAAGGTTTTATGTGAAATCAACTCATAATAAATCCGAATAAAACATCAGGCATTACGATAAAGGTTTTAATATAAATATATTAAACTTATAAGACATTAGAATCCTGTTTGATATAACATTAAAACTATACAAATAAAGCAAAATTCAGTGCCATTGAGATGTTGACCAAAATTCTATGTTTTGCAATATTTGTGTCCGCGTGTTATAGTCAAGAAGATATCACAAAAGGTCCGCCGAAGGCAGACAAACCATCTGTTCCCGGATGGGGTTTTTGGCCAGAAGTACCCGAAAACTGGAAGAAAGAACACTTAAGACTTGCTCAGCTATCAAAAGACAACAGGACTGATATCAATATTGTATTTCTCGGAGACTCTATAACACAGGGCTGGAGTGTAGCAGGTATTCAATATTGAATTATCTAAATTTGGATATTTTTTATACAGTTTCTCAATAAGTAGAAAATTTTAATTATTTATGCGATTTAAACCAATAAATTTTATAGCAATAAGTGCTTTACTAAAAGTAATAATTGTAGGCTTTAATTAAAAGAAATCCATATAAAGTTTTAGTGGAAACACTCAAGTTATTGAATTTTAAAAGTAGGCTAAAAATTATATTAGTTTTTGTGAGTTTGCACAAGTTTCCTGTTTTTTCTTAAAATACCTTAAAAGCTAATAAATGTGATCGGCCCTCAAAAAGACACTGTAAGATTGAATATCTGGGCTATTTTAATGGCCGAACCATGAAATGAATGACTTTGAGTTTGGCCGTTGATCGCACACTCAATTCATTAAACAATGGATTATTTTAGCTGTCATCCAACTTTTTTGTGCTTATTTAATAAATATTAATGCAGATAAAGTTTAAAAATATAACTTAAGTGTTTAAATAACTGCTAAATACGAAGAAGAATACAAAAAACAGAGGAATATTTAATAGCTTTTAAGTAATTTAAATGAATCACTTCTGACAATAATGTAATTTTTCTTATTTACTTACTTTTAAATCACAAAATAATAAATCAATTTTTTTAATACTAAAAGGTAAAGAAGTTTGGGATAAGTATCACGACAAAAGAGGGGCTTATAATTATGGCATTGGAGGCGACAGTACAAGACAGGTCTTATGGCGTATACAGAATGGAGAACTGGATGGAATCAATCCCAGAGTTTTAGTTCTAATGATTGGAACCAATAATCTAGGCGCAGATTATAACAATGGGACTGATGTTGAAATATCAGATGCTATCAAACTCATTGTTCAAAGGTTAAGAGCTAAGTTACCACACACTAAGATCTTGCTTTTGGGTCTATTGCCTCGAGACTCGCAATGGTTGACAGACCGCTGTCAAGAGATTAATAGAAACATTCAATACGTTCACGACAATGATTGGGTCTTTGTTTTGGATCTGTTTCATGAATTTGAAGAAACGCCCGGTTTTGTGAAGAAAAGTCTGTACCAAACGGACGAATTGGAACTCAACGCAGCTGGTTATGAACATATGGCAAAACTGATGGAACCATTGCTCAGCCAATTGTTGGACACTAGAGAAGAAGGGGATATAACTCATAACAAGCCGGCAAAGGACAAGCCATGGGTTCCGACCTGGGGCTGGTGGGGGAACAACATTGCCTGGAAGTACACTCACGAAGGATTACTGCATCAGTCGATAGAACATAAAACTGATATCAAAGCTATTTTTCTTGGAGATGAGATAACTGTCGATTGGCTCCACACCGGTAAGAATACAACTGTTCTGTTAAGCAATTTTCAATTTATATAAATTTTACAATATTTTCGTTTTGATTAGTATTTCGAAAGTGTTTTATTTTCATAGTTTTATCAATTCTTTCGATAAGTTTTCATTGAATAGAAAATTGTGAAATATTTTGTTGTTTTAATCTGTTTTGTCTCATGCATAACATGCATAATATATGAAATTAATCAAAAGTCTATGTTTTTAAAGATAACATCAAAACTAATTAAAAATACACAGAATTCTAGTTCTGAAATAATAACATATGATAACTGAGATCAGGTCTTCAATTATTAGTTAAACATTAATCAGTATCAGTTCATACAGCAAATGCTGTTTAAACAATAATTCTTTAATTAAATTTTTGAAAATTCATATTTTAAAATTTCAATTCAATTAATTATTTTTCAAATCAAAGGTAAAGAGATTTGGGACGAACATTATGCCAATCGCAGTGTTTATAACTATGGAATCGGTAGTGACAGTACTCGACAAATACTCTTTAGAATAGAAAAAGGAGAGTTCGATGGACTGCACCCTAAAGTTATTGTACTAAACGTCGGAACCAATAACTTATACGATGACTTCAACGGTGGGACTGATGAAGAAATAGCAAAAGCTATTGAAGTTACTGTGGAAGCCCTGCACACAAAACTTCCGAACACTAATATCTTATTGTTAGGTATTTTGCCTCGAGATCCAGGAAATTCAGTTAGGGCTCAGAATATTAATAAATTGATAGCAAAACTTGATGAACTGAAGCATATTTTCTATTTGGATATGTCACCACAATTTCAAGAATCTGTAGGCCATGTAAAGAGTGATTTATACCAAACCGATTCAGTTCATCTCAACAAAAATGGTTATCAAGTTTGGCAAAAAACAATGGAAACATTATTTACTAAATTATTGGGTTAAATATTACTTATTTATCGGTTAGAATATAAAATGTAAATCTAATTTTTAGGGTCTATAAGAATCCATTTATAAATTCTTGAAAACAAGCAGTATATCGAAGAATAAAATTTTTATTCCATTTCAATCAGATTTCAATAGAATTATTGTTGAATGAAATTGTATTTTATTAATTTTCTAAATTAAACAAATTATTTCTCAAACATTAAATAAAGTCTTAGTAATGTTGGCATTAAATATTGTATAGAATTGAAACCATCTCTTTGTAAAACATCTACCAATTGATAAAACCCAATAAAAGTTTCAACAAAAAAGTTATAAAAAGTTTCTTTTGAATGGGTTTACACTTAGGCTCAAAACTAGGAAAATAAAACTTCAAGTGCACTGTAAAGGCTTGCATGTGGTGTGAACTGTGTTAAACATATGTTAAAAATATAAACCTATGTGAAAAAAATTATTCATTAAATTCTAAATGAAATAATTTGATTATATTTAATGGCAATTCAGTTTTTTATTACTTATTTATACAACTCTGACTATTATTAATACCAACTTTTGCCGGATGATTGTGTGTTATGTCATTCGCTTGTGTAAGTTCGCTTTCCTGTATAACACATAAGTATTGCACTAATGCCTAACTTAAACTTAACTTTATGAAGGGTTAGGTATTAGTGAAATACTTATCTGTTATACAGGAAAGCGAACTGACACAAGCGAATCATCAGTGGCGCAAAAAATTGCTATTTACTGATTGGAAGGATATATAATACGTATAATACATATTAAATACAGATATACAATAAAATTTATTTAATGTTTTATTTAAAAGAAGTTTAATTTTTTCTGAAAAAATTAAAATATAAAAACTTTTTTAGTGATAACCATAACACTAACAATTAAATGTACGTAAATTCAAAACAATAATTTAGGGAAAAATTAGTAATTTTTGAGTCATATTAACAAAAGAGGTTTTACTGTATGTTATGCCACATAAACAAACATAAAGCAAAACAATGTTTTGAAATAAATACAAAAGATTTAAAACTTTTTTATATAAATCACAAGTTTAACAAACAATTAAATTCGTGAAAGATATTAATCAATAATTCAAAAAAGAAGTAAATAATCAAAAATAAAAATAATCGGACAATGAATTCATTGATTAAAACGATAAAAACTGGTAAACAAGTGATTGAATGCAATGATTGTCTGAAATGTATGGAAACTATAAAGCAATTGAACAGCGAATTGAGTGAAAGCCAGCAATTAATACATGTGTTGACTCGTATTCACATCACTGCTCGTAAATGTATTGACGAAATGGACGACATTATTGAGACACTTATTACCAAATTAAGTGATTATTGTGTTCATGACTTCAATAATATGCGATCTAATGAAGAGTTATTATTACAACAGTTGCTTAAATCTGAAGAATGTTTGGAACAATTGAGATATAAGTCTAATAATAATAATGATATTAATGGTAATAAAAGAACTGTCGAGTCTTTGGATCAAAGTTTGTCTCAAAATAATCATAATTTTAATAACAAAAGAGTTGGTATTGAAAGAGATCCTAATGAAAGACGCGATCGTTTGAGATCTGTTCCTGAACTGAAAACACCGCAGAAGTTATGCTATAGAAGTATCGGATCTAATGTTAAGAAGAAGTTCAAGTGTTTTAAATGTTTTAAAGGTATTACTGGTGAACACATTAGTTCTCATAAAGATATGGTTTAAAATAATTATCAATTTATAAACTCAGTAAAGAAAGAAAAAAGTCTAAAAATGTTTGTCTCAAACACTGTTTACTTGGTTTACATTTTCTTAATTGAAAATAAATATCTATTAATATATAAAATCAAATTACAATCAAAGCATATGTTTCCTCACCTGAAACAGAAAACGAATTATTAATTTATTTTCTAAAACTTTTATTTCTCTTTTAAGTTATTAATACGTTTTAAGGTTTGAATATTTAATATAAAGTATTAATGAACTCTTTTTTGCCTACAGTTTACGCCTCAATGAATAGTCTGAGAAAACATGAAAAGCTCCACAATTTAAATAAACAAATTCGCTGTCATTTTCCTAATTGTAATAAAACTTTTCGATCAAATAATTATCTATTATTACATCTTAAATATCATAAACGACAAAATCTTATCAAAATTAATGACAATACTCAAGAATATAACATTGATTTCAATATTATTAAAAGCGAAGCGAATGAAGACTTTAATAATAGTGATCGAGAATTCATTTTACCTCAAATTCTTATTGAAGACAATAATACACTTGAATTTGAAAATAGAGACCAAATGAAAGCAGATATTGAAGAACACGAACTATTAGTAAATCCAAATGATTTCTTAGATGAGACTCAAACTGAAGACCAAACTGAAGACCAAATTGAAGAGCAAATGAAGCGTAAAGTAAATGATAATTCTCTGGAGTGTAGTGAATGCGGTCAATGGTTCAGAAAAGACTATTTACCAGTTCATCTGAGAATACATACAGGTATTGTTCAATAAAACTAAAACTTTTTACAGTATTTTCAGTTTTTATAATTGAATTAAAAATTTAGGTGAAAAGCCATATGTCTGTGAATTTCCTGATTGTGGTAAACGTTTTGCTCAAACCAGTTCTCGGAACCAGCACTTCAAAACACATACCGGAGAGCGATCTCATAAATGTCTTGAACCCAACTGTGGCCGAGAATTCTCCAAAAGATGTAATTATTTAAAACACGTTAACAGTCATTATGAAAGTGAAGAACCGATTAGAAAGAAAAGAAAACGTATTTTCAAGTGTCGTTATCCTAATTGCGGAAAAGCTTTCGGTCTGTTTTGTGTTCTTCAAAGACATGAAGTAATTCATACGGGAATTAAAGAGTTTAAGTGTAATCATTATAACTGTAATTATGAGTCCTATTGGAAGGAAAACCTTAGAGACCATTATAAGAGAAGACATAATGAAATCTTTATTGTCTAAAACATTTTTCTGGTTTTTTATAAAATAAGAATTTAATAATTTTGTAAAAAATATTTCTCATCTAAAGTTAATAAATAAAAGTTTGTGACTATTCTTACATTGGCATTAAATTTCTCTTATTATACAATTACTAACTTTTTATATATTTTTTCTTTTTATCCGCTTTTTTAAAATTGAAAATCTTGTTTTACTTTAGAGAATTGCAATAATTGAAAATGCGATACAACACCTGTATATGCATTTTTACAACACTGGCCAAATAGACTTGTTTTGTTGTAATTATAAAAGTAATCGGATATTATTAAAATATTTTTTTATGTCTGCACTCAACCAAAAATTTGTGAATACGGCACTGATGAGTGAGTCTCAGTTATAACATGATTAAAAACAACCATTTGTTTAATGATTTGTTAGAATAAATTTTAATATAAATATTTTACAAAGTTTACATCTAATATAATAGATCAATATTATGCTAAACGCACATTAAGTTTATATTTTAATTCAATTTCATTTAATAGTATAATATAATAAATGATTTAACAAATTAAATATCTGATTGATTGTGATTTTGATTCTCATCTTTTAGTTCTGATTTTTCAATAACTCCCCATTTTTGTGGTTCAGCCGAAGCAAACAATTCGAAAGCAATGGCACCGACTAAATAGAAAGCGACAGTTATGTAGAATACAATATTCCATTGACTACGATCTCCAGGCTATCAATTAAAATATTTCCTTTAAATTATTTAAATAATGTAAAGATTATTTAGTTGTATATACTGTACGTAGTGCAGGTATAACGGGTATAACTATGCAACTTTACTATTAGACATAATATTATGGAGCCTTAACTTATTCTAAACAATTCTAAAGCATTTTAATCAATTCAATTTATGACCAAAGTCATTAAAAACTTTTTATTTCAAAACTCATTTAACTTTATATAAACACAAAAGGTTTGTAAAAAATCAATGATTAAGTGTTAGAAACTCTTGATTAGAAAACAAAAATATTAATACCGGTTAAATATGAATTACTATTTCATTTAAGACATTGTTAGTGTTTGATTCAAAAATTCACTTATTATTATGTATTCTTCGATATTAATATTTTTGTTTTCAAATCAATTGTCGAAAGACTTAATCAATGGTTTTTTCAAACTTTTTGTGTTTATATCAGTTTTGAAATTAAAAGTAAAGGTATTTAATGAGATTTAAGTGACAAGATTTACAACAATAGGTTCTAATCTTAAGAAAATTGAAATTTTGCGAACTTTTTGGTCAACTAATACGCCGACAACATAAGGCGCTACAAATGCTGGAAATATGGAGAGAGTGGCCGCTATTCCGAATACAGTCCCAGAGAAATCAGGTGCAAATTCACTGATTATTGGATATTCACCACCAGTCATGAGTCCGTACAATAGCATTGCGAGCATAATAAGCGCTATGACTGCAGTAGAATTACAGCCCATCGCAGGCACTAAACCAATACAAATTGCAGGTCCTATAAGTGCTATATTTTCGAAAATTTTTCTGACTCTAGTTTTTGATAAATTAGTCTTTTTAATTATTAGTGCCGAAAGTGGTCCTCCGCTAAGCATTGTTACGCCAGTCGCTATACTTGTTATCGAATTGGTTAAACCGCTTTCGAATATCGAAATACCAAAAACCTGATCATCAATTATATACCGGTAAAGTATTTTCAGTCGTAAAATAAAGTCTTATCAAAAATGATTTTCATTATAATTTTTAAAAAATTAGTCTTTTAAATAAAAAACTCTTTAAATAGTGATTTGTTGAGATAATAACTTTTAAAAAGAGATTGTTTTATATTAATATAAATACATACAGTGTCGAGATATGAGGGCATCTTTGATAATAGCAAATAATAGCCCCAACCGGCAGATATCTTAGCTATAATCGAAGCCCAAACTACTTTTGAAGTTATTATCGAAATCCATGGCGCAGAAGAAGATTTCTATAAATTAAATTTCAATTCAGTAAAACATATTTTATTATAATGTTTATCACAATTTACACTAAAACAATATTATATACGAAATATAAATTTAGTCTTAAACTCATACTTAAAATTGATTTAAAACTTAAATATTTTTATTATAAAACATTTGAAAAAAGTTATAATTTAAACATAAAAACTCACTTTTGGTACACCAAACGTTTCGGTTTTACTTCTAATATATTCTAATTCTTTATCAGAAATTTTAATAATTCCGGAAGAATTGCTTTTTTGAGGCGAATCCTCAACAAAAATTAACCACAATATAAGCCACGGAACGTGTGCTAAAGCAGTAACATAGAAAACTGAAGGCCAGCCACCGGCAAATCCATGTTCACATAAATATCCAGCCATTAAGAAGGCTACAGTATTTCCTAAATTGGCACCAAAAGCAAGCGCTGCAATAGCAGAGGGCCGTTCACTACTGGGAAACCAATTCGAGTACAAAGACATAAGGCAAGCATAAGTACAGCCGTGAAAAATACCAATTATAATACGTATTGCTATAAATAAATTGACACTATATTCTGCTGAAATTGGTGACAGAGCCGCTAGAATTGCCGGACAGAAGATACTTATGGCTGTCAGCCATTTGGCACCAAACATATCAGTGATTCGTCCAGATATTGTTGGGGTTAAAACATACATATAATAACCGGCACCCAAAATAACTCCCTATTTAATTATTTGAATGCATATGATTATTAAATGGATAGTTTGAAAAATAGTCTTAGTATTAGCTTATGTTAAGTTATGAAAGGTTCTGAATAAACGATTTTGTTCTACAAATATTTTATAATAATTTAAATAACAATACAATACTTGTAGAGATTCATTCCATTCAAATTCTCCGTCTCTAATGGCATCATTAGAAGTGTGATTACTTGCCAAACAAGTCCCATAAGTATCATTTGGATGAGTGGACTCATACTTAACCATCGCCACTATGGCTACACTCAGACCCGATCTAATCACATATCATTCAAAACGGTAATCATTATTGAAGAATCACTTTCAAAAGTTTTTAATAAATAATAAATTACAATACCTGTGCGTATATAATAAAGCGCAGGCCAGTGTACCTAAAATAGCGACAATAATTCTGGTCATGTTTGGCGCAAGAGTTCAAAACTATTGTCATTTGACTTAAATTATCTGAGACTACATTTTTTCTTTAATGTATAATTTGATGCATTTATTATTTATGAGATAAGATGTGATTGAAATAAAGTTAATGCTAAGCATAAAACTATTAAAATTAAAAAACTATTTATATAATGGTGTTGTGAATTCATTTTTTCTCAAGTTTTGAAAAGTTTATTTTCAATGAAATATCTATTTCTAAAATTTATTTAAAAAAACAAATTCGTCAATCAGTTGAAGCTTTTTAGAAGATTTCTCAGAATATTTAGAAATTTTTATTTTACTTATATTTATAATGAATTAATTAGAGTTAGAGTTTATTTCAGTATTCTTCTCATATTTGTGTTCATTATTTATATTATCGTTTTTTTCATTTTTGGAAATGAGGCCCCAATCGTTAGGCTCAGCCGATGCAAAAATTTCAAAAACAGCAGCACCAATAACATAAACGACAACAGTTATATAAAATGCTATATTCCATTGCGAACGATCTCCAGGCTATCAAAAATATGAAAAGTGTTTTCAATGAGCAAAGGTTTTTGTCAATAATGTTTTGTTTCTTTCTATTTATTGTCTCTCTATTAATATTTAGGACTTTAGTACTCTATTATAAACTTATAAACTATTGGTATGTTGTGACCTAACATTGACTTATATGGAATTATTCTCTCTAGATGCATATAAATTAGCATAGCAAATTGATATACAAATATAAAATATTGTAATTAAGGAGACCTCAAAATATTTTATTCGGCACATTAAATGACTCACATTTTCATCCAATAAAACTCCGACAATATATGGGGCGACAAATCCAGTGCACATCGACAATATGTTAGCGATTCCAAAGATAGTTCCCGCAAAATCTGGTGCAAACTCTGAAATGATAGGCCATTCGCCACCAGTTATAAACCCATATAAAAGCATTGCTAAGACGAGCAAAGCTATGACTGCAGTAGAATTACAGGGAATAGCAGTCACTAAACCAAAACAAATTGCAGGTCCTATAAGTGCAATGTGTTCGAAAATTTTTCTGATTCTTGTTTTCGAAAGTTTTGTCTTTTTAAGGATTAGTCCCGAAAGTGGTCCTCCTATGAGTTGTGTTATACCAGTGGCTAAAGAGGTCAATGCAGTGAATATTCCGTTATGAAATATTGGTATTCCATAAACAGAATCTAAAAATGATGGCATTTTTGATAATAATAAGAAAAAAAATAATAGCATTATCCCACTCACAAAAGATATAAT
>JAUJYT010000361.1:0-20405 GCA_033996565.1 Nanhermannia nana
AATTAACAACTTTTCTTATTAATGCTGATTATTCATTACAGTTATACATTACTAAAAATAATAATATAAATAAAACGTTTTTATTAAAATTTTCAATAATAATGGCATTTTTTATTTACTGCATTAAATATATCAATATGTTCAGTAATTTAAATGCTGGTTAAGTACTTGTATATGCACTTAAAAAGTAATTTTTCAAAATTTTTATTAACATTATAAGTTTTTATCACAGCATTCTCACTCAAATAATATTTATTTAATATTCCGAACAAATAAATAAACGGTAAACTTTGATAAAATTAGAAAAAAATCTAGGGTCAAAAAATCTAGATTCAGATGTCAGAAAAAAATTTATACTTTTTAATTTTCTCGGAATCAATGGAGGGGATCCGGACCACCTTAACGAACAATTATTTTACACAATATAAAAATTAACATAAAAATTAATATATTATGAATAAAAATATTAAACACTTATCAGGAAAATATTACTTTGATTAATGAAATAAAGCTACAGTTAATTAATAAATTGCTTTGTTTTATACTCAATACTTAATAGCTTAATTTAAATATTGTTGCAAGAATTTCCTTTTTTAATTATCATACTTATAATATTTTATTATTATAATATGAAAATTAAATTTGAGTGAACTTAATACGTAACACACACGTAATTATTAAGCACACGTAACGGCAAATAATCGTCAAAGAAGTCCAGTGTCTAGGTTTCAAACTCATGAACTTTAGATCATGAGTCCGAGCCTTTCCACTGATAATATCCTGACTCCTTTAAATTTAATTAAATATAAAAATATTTATTAATTTGATAAATACTTTAAAGGTGGCTTTCATTAAATTAAGGAAACAATTTATATCTCTTTTACTTTTGTTTATTAAACAAAGAGATCATTTTTAATGAAATAATTTCTTTTAATTCAATTATCAATCTATAAACCCATTTAACCAAACAATTCTTGAAATTTTCCATAAAAAATATCAAAGGGGGCAAAGGTAAGCGTTTTGAGATCCTAAAATTTTGGAGACCAATCAATAACCAACCCTTTATCTGTGGCATGTTTTACATTTGAAACAAACATAGAATTAGAATGTTCTACTTGGGAAAGAATCTTATTTACTTTAAGTTTGTTAAAGTAACTTTTTAATGTTATGAGTATTTCAATCAAATCATGTAAAAGTTCTGTACCGAATGCAAAAGAAAACCCAAAATCTTGAATTTAACCCCCCTGTTAGTGACTTTCAGAGTATTATTTTTTATAATTGAGTTCATTTGTGATTCAGAATAATGATTGAAAAAGTAGTACCAATACCGGTGGACCGGTATTGGTACTAATTTTAGCTTTTGTTCCGGGACTGGACCGGTATTCGTAATTTTATTGTCCTTTTTTAATGACTAATTGAGAACAAAAGAGTAAAGTGAAAACAGATAAAATTAAACTAATGAAGATTGTAATCATTGTAATAACATATCAATAATAGTCTAAACCAATGGAATATCAACAAAGATGGCAAAAACTTAGTTCAAAGCAAAGTGACGTTTTGATGCGATTATAACTTTATAAGTAATTCGCATAAAAAACTTCTGCAACTAAATGGTGAAGTTCTCCTCTGATACCAGTTTTTCGTGTGAGGACTACATATTTTGATTGATATTAATGTCACGTTATAGCGAGCATTTGCCTCAAAGGCATTGCTATTGAATATTCAAATCAATATTAAAGCTGTAAGTTATTAAAGTAAAAGATAGCATAAAATTAGTGGCACACAAGTTATTATATTTTAATCTCTATTTAGTAAACTTTTTCACTTAAATTATAGTTTCTCTTTTTCTTTGCCTTTAGGCGGATGACTGCTATTTCTGCTTTAAGATAATAGCAGAATCAGAACAATTGTTTCAAATTCAAATACTAACTAAACAAAGCATCCGATAATTTATTATAATCCATATATGAATAACTCTCTATTTAGTACTAATTTTGTTTAACTTTATTATATATATACCTGCAATACAGTAATAACATATTTTAACAATAAAGAGTTAACATCATTACAGGTATATATATATACTATTATTGTGGTTTGAATTGATTGATACGTGTGTTAAAACACAAAGCAAATTGCCATTTATTTGCTTTTAATAATTTATTTAAGAAAAGCTTTATTTAAACAAATAATTATTATTACTTAGGAGTTAATATATGCGTGGGGTTAGAGAATTAAAACGAATACCATTCTATTAAGTACTAGTATTAAAAGTCACATATATTAATATACAGTATATTAAGTTATTAATATCAAGAATTTGATTGAATATTTTGATAGCTATCAAAATATAAGTGCCGCGAACGACAACAATAAATAAGTTGCACCTATCAGACAAAAATTAGACTCCATTTATGAATAGCCCATTATTTTGATTGGAAGAAGCATCACATCCCTGTTATTTAAGTTTTTGATCAATGCCTTCTCTCTATTATCAGTCATTATTATCTGCATCTGCCTCTGCCTCGAAAATAAATGTGAGATAAATATGAAAAACACGCATTGCGTTGAAACACCATTAAAATATTTAGGGCGCTAACATTTTCGCCTTTCTATAGCGTTTCTAATGGTATTAAGAGTTCGGTTAATCTATTAAATTTTTGCTATTTATTTGAAACTTTTGGCGTCTATTAAAATGAAACGCATTTTTCAAATAAGTTAACATTTGAATAAATGAAGCTGCAATTTTATTACAAATGCGAGCCCACTAAATTTGCTTTAAATCCGAAAACTCATTTCATAGTGTGCAACAATTAAATCGACAACTTATTACTCATATATAAAAGTTTGACTAAAACCAGATAAAAAATAAGTGTTTACTTATTTCGCATCATTGAAATCTACTATAAATATAATTAAACATTTAATATTTCTAAACTTATATCAATCAAGAATACAATTTTGGGCGAGGCTTGACTTACTGTAATATTGCTCTATTAAATAATATTTTTTTATTAATGTACTTAAATTGTTATTTTAATTTTTATCATTTATTTGTCAAACATTTGATGGAAATTCTATGTTAAGAAATGCTTTTAATCTACAATTCAAGGATAAGACATTTTGTGTGCTGTCACGCAATGTTTTTCATTAAACCTTAAAAACATTTTAGTAAAACTAATTTTCATTTTATTCAAGTGTGTCTTATATACAAGTTTTTTGGTTTAAAAAATTTAACAAATATTTGTTATAATTACAAATTATAGGTAATTGAGTGCCTTTAAATTGAGTTATCTATAGGTTGAGTGCTATAATATTCATAACAAAAAATAACACTAACGTAAGTAAAAATGGATTAAACTTTTGTTTAAAAAGGGCTTTAACTGTGTGAATACAATTGATTGAACATATATTCTGTAATTAGTAGCTGAAAATTCTACTAACAAGCTATTTTATTATACAATTTTGATATTAGTAGTACAACAACTCACTGCTATCATATAATGCTGTATTTTATCTATATTTATGACTAAATTACAGTAATATTACAGTATAACAATAAAATAAAATATTTGATAAAACAATAATAATTATTGCTAACAATTTGATGAATTAAAGGTTTTCATCTCAATTCAAATGCTTTAAACTAATACTAAAAATGTTATTTAGTAGAGTATGACTGAGTAATTGTTACTGCTGAGCAGGTTCGGGTTCCAGAGGTTCGTGCCCGAACCTCGAATCTCAGGTTCTGATACCTTAGAACCTCAAACCTCTCAAAATTTAGAACCCGAACCTGAGGGACCCGAAACGAGTGTTTATTTTAATTTGGAGATCTGTACAGTACAATAACTGTACTGAACATTTGATTCACTACTTTTAGTCTAATAAATCCCGCAGCTATTCCTAATTTAAATATAATTAAGTTCGATTACATTGTTATAGCATTTATTTTCAAATATCCAGTAACTCAATGTATTTGTATGACATAATGTAATGGTACAATTCGCGCTGCATTTTCATTGGGCAACACACAGAGTAACATTGCATTATTAGTGGAATAGATCAGTGCTAAAAGTGTAAGTTCTAGAATCTAGAACCTGCTCATTTTTGAATTTAAAATTCAAAAAAATTATTTTTTCTAATTTTTTATATTTCAAATTCAAATTGTTTCAGATTTACGCAAAAAAATTTTAAGCAGAACGAGTGCATTCCCATTGTTTCGTAAACTATATAACCTTTGATCTTAACCAATAAAAAAATTATTCAAATTTTAGAATTACTGGTTCAGTCTTTTATTTATGTGATATGAGACAGTATCTAAAAAATCTAAACTTAAAATTAAATTTATAGCATTAGATAGCAATCACAATCATAAATTAGCGATTTGTTCATTGTTTTTAGTATGACTTCGCTTCTGAGGTGTACCATAATTGTCATTAGATAATAAATGAATGATTTATTTTCAAATTTTGTATTCATGTTTAAGATCATAAACAAATACAATTATTTTTAGACAATTATTAAAATAAGACAAATACTCAAAATAGACAGGAAATAAAGCATCATAAAGTATCATACAGTATATTATTGTTCTCAAATCATAAACTTCAGGTCCACTCGGGATTAACAGCAACTTATTACTGGCATTAATAGTTTACTAATGAGAAGCTTTATGTCAGCTAACATTGCGCTTAAAAGTAAGGAGAGAAAGAGAGCTGTGCTTTCAATAAGTTTTGTTTGATCAGAGCCTCATTGTTCGTTATAAAAGGTTTGCATAAACAATTTGTAGTGATTGCAATCTTGATTATATACTACATTCACAAGTATAATGCAAACGCACTTTTACACGCTTTAATATAGTATATTACGAAGGATTAATTTTAATACTTTTTATAGTCACTCACCTGGAATGTAGTGAAATATAGTGAAATATAGCGAAATATACTTATACAGTATATAATCAAGAACATAGACTCCAGGTTCGGCTCGGGCTCCTTATTGAGCATGCTGCTCAAGCTCTAAGGTTTTTGAGCCTAGACTCAGACTAATAAAAAATACTATGTTTTAATGAATGTATACAAAAAAATTGATGCCTCTGGTGAATAAAATTTTAAAACAACACTAAATTACTTTATATTAATACAAACTATTGCCGCGTCCACCAAATGGTAGACAAAAACTGGTATACGTTCAGTACATTAATAGAACATTAATATACTAACAGCTCATTTAATGATTGAAAAAACAAAATTTTGGTTTTATTGATAAAATTCCTATTCTATTGCAACACATTATTTATTTTTATCTCATAGTTAACAATCAATTTTAATTAATTTTTAAAAATAAAAATAGTTTTCCTTCATGAGAAATAGGTTCAATTCAATAATAAAAGAGTTGGGACAGTTCTAATTTTTAAAGTTTTTGTTAAATGAGTTCAAATTATACTAAAATAGGAGTAAACCATTTATTTGATTTATAGTATTATTTTATAGATTAAATAAAGTTTTAATTTGAATTTTACAGTATAAATATTCAAATGGTATTCATATTAATGAGAATAAGTTTGAGTGCATTTTATGGAATTGTATGTACTTTTGCTCAACATTTCCAATTATAAACCGAGTATTTTAACTATAATAATAAAATAATAAATTATTGAGATAAACAAATGCTATAAATAATATCAATACATGTGCAATAAATTGTGTTAAACATCTTAAAAATGATTGAGTTTTGTTTGAATTGAAGATTAAGGTCTGTGCAACTAAATTAAGTTAACTGAACATAAAAACACAACAAATCCCAGGTATTAATAATAATCGCAAAAAGGTATTGAGTTATCTTATAGTTTGTTGTATTGTTTATGACTACCAATCAATTTCTGACTCAAATACAAGTTAATACCAAAATAAAAATAGTTTTATTATCAAAATTATATTGCTGTCAGGTATTAAACAGCTTACACCTATCAATTATTATGGTAACTAGAAATCGGATTCCTTGCACTCCGTTTTAACCGATTTCAGGTGACATTCTATCAGTTAAAAATAACAAAATGGCCGCCAAAATCACAGAAATATAATAATCTTTAAATAATAATTATTTTTGTCATTGATGTAGTCAGTTTTGGGGCTAAGGAGGCACAGCACCAGAGATTTTCATGAATATAAGTGTAGTTTTTTACGCGAAAAAAGCGAGCGCTCTGGAAGATGAAACGCTTACTTTTTTGGAGGTGACAGAGCGCAGATAGTTTACCGAACGTCAAGTCAGTCAAATTTATCAGTTAAAAGTTTTTTTCAACAAAATTTAATTATTTTATTTGAGTTCTAAATTTATCTGAAATATATATAAATTTTTAAATATGAAACTCATTGATTGAATGACAATATTCGAACATCAAGTGTTCCCAATAAATAAATATTTTGCATTTTCTAAAAAGCTCAACAAAATTTGTAAAAAATAGTTTGCAAGAGATAATGTGAGACCATTTTATGTTTAAATTCTTCAATAATCGATAAATCCGTATAAAAATAAAATCATGAAAAATTTAAACGCTTTCATATTAAAAATTACACTAAATAGTGCCTGAAAGGTGTCTCAGATCTACCAATAGATTAAGGAATTTAAGGATGGATCTGTAGCAATTTTAAAAAATTGTCATGTCATCCATTTTTCTTATATTTAGCCACAAACAAAAATTTAAATTGTACACCACTCACTTTTATAAATAATCTAAATTTAATTAAAAATTGTATAAAAAGCTTTTTAAAATTTTATATTTATTGCGAACAAAAACATTTTGAAGTGTTATTTTATTATATCTTTAAAACAATATTTTAAGTTAAATCAAATCTTAAATATAATCTTAACTCAGGGATAAAAATGATTAGAAAAAGGAAGTTAAAACCTAATATGGTTTAAACAATACGAAGATTCAACCATTATTGAGAATAAACTTACATTCAATCTCTTTTTGAGAAATTTCAACCAAAATTTAAATTTAAATGAAACGTTTAGGAGATATTTTTGAGATTTTATTAAATTTTCAACTGTAATAATACAAAACTCGTTTAAAATAATTTTCATCTTTTATCTTAGATTTAGAATTTTTTTAACCGAATCCAAGAACGAATAACTATAAATATTAATATTTTGATCAACATTTATAACTCAAAAATAAAATTTTCATTATTCAAGAGAAGTAATAAAATTAGAGTTCATTGAACTTTTGGAGATTCAATGAGTTTTAGTTGAACAGAAATATATGTGAAAATATTGATAACTTGAAGGCAACAATTCTCACGACTCAATCAAGTTTGAAGCTATAAATATTAAAAATTGTACGAACACAAAATCAAAGCATAAATGTTTGTGCATATATAAAGCTTTCATTTTATGGAAACCATACAAATAAGTAATAGTCCAGAGCCTCGCAGAAAGTAAATACAAAGTCTAAATAAATGAATGAACGTTTAAATGGTTTCAGGTTTACTCTAATACCTTATGGAAACAGTTGTGTTAATTTATTTGTAGACCTACAATACTAATATCTATTAGGTATTAGAGTAGACCTGAAACCATTCAAGATGCTCATTAATTTGTTTTGAGTTGCAGTTTACATAATTCTATATATTTAAGGCAAAGTTTAAAATATTGTCTTTACATCACATTTAATTTCTTATCTAACAAAAGTCTATTTAATAATAAGTCAACAATTGAATCGATTGGTGTAAATACTAAATTGCTATTTAAACTGAATTGTAAATTACTTGTAAGCATACCTGAGAAGGCATAGGGTTGCCTAGAGGTTAACCCCCCCTAAAAAATGTCAAAAATTGACATTTTTATGACGGGGAAACGTGTTTTGAGAAAAATTTTGTCCCCCACCATAGATTTTCAATAAATCCTGAAATACCCTTTCACCCACCCAAAGATTCAGACCTTGTGCAGGTACACTTGTAAGTACAATATGAAAGACAACTCACATTTGTAGCAAATAATTTAAAGTTAAATTTGCTTTACTTCACAATTAAAAACTGCTGAGAGATTATGTATGAAAAAACAAGTAAATAAGTATACCGGTAATAAAAAAATTAATAAAAGTAAATATATTTTATAATTTATTATATATATTAATTAGAAGACGCTGATCCGTTATTTTCTGTGCGCACCAGAGGTGGCCAGAGGGGAGTGTATAGAATATCATATCCCCGGACTTTTTGGTCGAGGATAACCCCTTCTGTCAATCGACAGAAAATCGACCCTCTCTTTAGCGAACCGAGGGCGAAAATATGTGTCGCGTAAAAATCCTTTGGTCCCCCTTTGATTTTTTGAGTTTTTAAGAAAACCACAATAGTCTAAAAATGAAACGAATGGCCTAACATATCATATTTAGAGTCAGATTAACATATCATTGTTTTAAAGCCATAAATAACGTGTTTAAAAATACCCCATCTATATCCTCTTCTGGCTTTTTTGGATAAAAATATTGGAAATAGCCTCCCCTATCATGGTCGAGTCTGGGGACCCCTCGTGCACACAACTTTATGTTGATAACTCGTAAATTATAATTTTATTAAATTAACAAAATATGTTGAATTGAATGGTCTATAACTTTGATAATTTAGAATAATTTAGAAATACTAGTGAATTGACTGAAATAAGTTAGAATTGAAATAATTGTGCGCTTAGATTTCAATTAAAGATTAGCCAAACACTCGATATTATACTTACGTTGTATATAATGTAAGTTTCAATGTCTTCTTCACGAGTGCCTTTTGAATAGATGGGACATATGATGTTGACCTGATCGTACTCATAGGCAACGTTGCCTCTGTTCACGTCTATTATGTGATCCGTATTATCGATGCGGAATCTGAAAAAATAATTATAATTTAATTATATTTCTGCCAAAAGCATTGATAATTAGCTAAAACTGAATTAACCATATCTTTAAGTATGTTATTAAAAATGCAAAATTAATAAATAAAATTTAATTTTTATTATAATATGAAAAACTTAATTAATAAATTAAGAAACCCTTAATTGCAAACAGTTATAGAACTTATTTTTAAAGGCTATAAAAATTCAAAAGGTGGACAAGTTTTTCATGTTATAATTTATTGGAGTGGATGATAAAGTTAAATAAATCTAAATAACGAAATGAAAATAAATTGAGTCGAGAAAGAAATTATAAATATTAAGAGCAATAAATAACGATTAACGCTGCAAAACCACCACAAATAATCATCAATTTTATACAATATTTGATAATTGGAATGCATAGCAAACATTGATGGTATGACCGGTGACTGCGTTTGTGTATATGTATAGGAGATTGTTGTATAAAAGGCAACATTTTAAATACAAATTAATTGATGTGTTTCACAATAGGATAAAAATTAATGCCGGGTAATAATCAGCGTCAGCATCATTACCATCGGGTGGCAAAGTTCACCGCACTGGCAATCACTATCATTTAGGGGCTACACAGGGGCGGAACACTAGTGTTTTATCCTCCCTTCATATCACATTATTATTATTGATAAAGCTTAATATATCAAATCATTAAAAATATTTTCTAAGTAACTGCAGGAATTCCATCATTTTGTTAAGCTATTGGTCCAAAACTTACTATCAGTAAAATATTTACTGAAATTTTAAATTAAATATTAACCAATTTTATTAAGAGAATCAAAACACAAAAAATGAATCGGTGAAAGACCAACACTATTTGTACAACACGTATACTGTATAATGCTTTTCATTAGGAATACTTAGTCTGTAAGGTTTCTGATAAACACATAACAAAATCTAAGGAATTAGAATTGTCCCAAAAAATTCATATTATAATAAATGAATCTAAAGTTAAAGTGAATGGCAAAAAGTGTAGAACAATTAGTTTTTGTTTTAATGCTTTCAAAAGTGTAAATAACTTTTGAATTAATAAATTGAGACAAAATAATTAATGGATTAGTTATTAAAATGAATTGAGTTACAGGTATAAAGACTACAGATTCGCCATTTGAAGGTTTAGTCTCCGCAATAAAAGTAATATAAACAGAAATACATAAGAAGTTAACTAACATTTGATTAGCTAAACATTTAAGTTCAACATTTAATTAAAGTATTTCCAAAATTTAAATTATTTGTAAAATTAGAATATAAACTAAATAAGAAAAGAATTAAAACATTATAAGTAAATAAGAACTCCTGAATGAGCAAATACTTAAATTGATTGCAAAGAGCCTTTAAAATGTGAATCTGAACAGGTCTGGTCTCTCTGTTACTCCATTTCTGTTCACAGATGCGTTCTTATCTCTGGTTAGGGGTGCCATAGGGGGAGACAAGAGTGCGGCACACCTGTACAGGTAATTGCGTGCTGTTGGGCTGTCCATATTCACACCTTTTATCACACCGGTTCACGATTTGCAATGTATTTTAGATGCATTTTGCTATTCATTGCTTTGATGGTTCACTGCCCTTCACTGCCCCTCACATTACAATTCATTCTCTTACTAAACAATTGCGTTATAATCTGTATTTAAGTTGAAACCGGCTCTAATATTGACTGTTATATTAATAAAGAATATATAACTTAATAACTTCTTATAATAAAGTTTTATATGAAATGATGCACTAAAGTAATAAAGGTCTCATTGGGCGAGATATCTGTTTATTGTTTTAGTTGTTTTACAAAAAAATAGTTTATAAAAACTGGTTCTCAAGATTTGATTTCAAAATTTCGTGATTAATATTTATGATCCGGATTTATAATAAAAACAGATTTGAGAAAAACATATCTTTTTTAAATAAATTCTTTGAACATAAATTATTATTTTATATAAAAATTGCAAAAACCAAATATATTCTCTCGAATTAGAAAGTTAATAATTTTAGCAAACATTCTATTAAATGCAAAATGTTTTAATGTTAATTAATAAACAGCGAAAAAGAGACGAGATATAAGATGATCGTTCAATGACATGGTATTAAACGTTTAGTCTATCGTTGCTTTGATGTCATTTCTGTTGTGATTAATAGTACGCCCAATTGTGATAAATCAAAATATCATACCATCACTTCAATGAGACAAGAAATACTGCCATAAATTCTCTACATTTAAATTGTTACCGAAGTACTAGATCTTCGGGTGGGGAATATATTTTCACAAATACTTGAGTGCACTTACAGTATCATCTCATTGGTTTTCGGAAATTCAGTTGTATTCATTCTAAATAAGTGTTCTTTTTTATATTTTATTTATTATAAGAGGTTTTGGGATTTCAATGCATGCGTAGATATAAGAGTATAAAATGTGAACATCAAATACGGCTAATATGGAAATGCGATCAAATAATATCCAAATAATTGGCAGTCGTTTTTGTGCATCACTTGCGCTCATATTAAATACATATTCTTTACAATAAAAATGATTTCAATACCAATAAAGCATCAGCACTATCACCTTCACTCAGTTTAATGCAATCAGAGCATAATTCTAATCATTATTAATGAGTACAGAATTCAATTATCAAAATGACATCAAATAAATAATTTATTGATAGTTTATAAGTAAAATAATAAAAACTACATTTCAAGGAATTTAGGCAATAATTTGTTGATAAACCCCATAAATTGAGAAAAAGTAGAATTTATCCAAAACTGTATATCACTTGAAAACAGTTTTAATCATAAAAAAAGATTTCTTGTGAATAAAATTGGAATCTTTTATACAGCATAACAAAGAAATGTCGTCAATAAATGTCTCAATAATTGACCGAAAACTAAAAAATACTTAATATTTATATGGAATGGAGGCATCATGTGGTTCACTGTGGACCACATTCATTATCCGCCCATAAGAACCAAACATCAATTAATTGCAAATTATTACTGAGGCGTTTGAATTAATGCTAATACTAATCCTCATCAGAATAATTCTTTATTATCATGTCTTATATATTAATATTAAATCTTGAATCTAATTCAGGCTATAATAAAATGCTTATAATTGTTTGTGTGTTGGACGCCCTGTCGACTTAATTGTCTTTGCAGTCATGCCTTTGATGGTGGGCTCAGTCACATCAATCAGAACTCCGGTTTCAGATTGTGAGCTCTGATCAATAATAATCAAATCGTTAAAT
Source organism: Nanhermannia nana (assembly GCA_033996565.1). Taxonomy (NCBI): domain Eukaryota; kingdom Metazoa; phylum Arthropoda; class Arachnida; order Sarcoptiformes; family Nanhermanniidae; genus Nanhermannia; species Nanhermannia nana. Next base: position 12,147 of record JAUJYT010000361.1, read on the forward strand.
GGCATAATAATTTAGATTTGAATCAACATTACAAACAATTGAGTGATGCCATTAATAATAATTCTCTTGACTCATGAGTTTCACTGGGGTTCAGACTTTAATTTGATTCAAATGCAATTTTTAAATTCATTGAAAACTTATAAATCATTGCATATTTGCTTAAAATAAATTTTGCAATAAAAAAATGCGGACTTGGCTTTCAGGTAAACACTAGGTATCGGAACGTGAGCTCGAGCGCAAGAGGGGCCTAAATCTTCCAAAAACCGAGTCATTTATTTAAACGATTGTATGCTTTCCTTAACGAAAAGTCCCAACAATTATTAACGAATACGGGGAATCAAAGCCCATAACCAGGTATATAATTAAAAAAATATTAGAAAGCAAATCAATAGTAAAAAACGGTTGCAAAAGGAACCAAACATTAAGAGGTGTCTGTTTCCACAAATTTTAGATTTTTCTTGAGAGGATGGGTCAAAAACTCGTCGGTTTTCTGAGACAAAGGTCTCTCAGGAAACGTTTACTCGCAAAAAAATTTTAAATTCCCCCTATTTTAGAAAACATCAAAAATCAGAAATTTTAAAGCATTGTTTGACACTGTATTTTATATCATAGGTTTAAGCATAATAAAAAGTCTTACAGACTTTCAGTTGTTTTTCATGTCTAAGCAGATGATTTTGATGAGAATTTTAAACGAGTGCAACAGTCAAATCATTTTAATCAAACTCAAAAGGAGACCAACGGCATCATTTTCATTTTTGGTCTCAAAAATAAAAGTGTAGGACCTTTTCATATTTGAATTTTGTTTCGGGTCCAGACCTCCCTTGTGAATGACGCATTTAAAATAATAAAATCAACAATAATTGAAGATTCAAATGTGAAATGAGTTGAGTTCTCTTCTAATTGAATAGAGTTTTATATGAATTGGAAATATGCGTAAAGAACTTGCATTAATATAAGATAGAGAACAGATAGAGTTCTTTAAAGGTATGTGCGCTCATCAAAATCAAAATCATATGAATAGAAAAACACAATCAGTTAAGGAGAGGCGGAATTAGCTTCTTCTCAATCGATTTAGAGTAACAGAAGACCTGACAAATCTGTTGAGTCTTAAAACTAATTTAATTTATAAAATATAAAAATAATAAATCAAAAGAAACAAAACTTTGGCTCAAATTTGATAAATATATTGCTATATCATTAAACGAATTAAAGAATTTCTATGTCTACAGATCATAAATACTCGGATACGCGACTGAATTGGCATCAATTGTATGAGTTGTATGAAATGTGGTGCGAAATACGAGTGACATGTGTGACATGTGATGCACTAACAGAGATTAAACTGACAAAAATACGTGACTTGCAAATCGATTTTCAGCAAAAACTGTGTGTCTGTCAGTTATATAAAAGAATTAGATGACAGTTTTGGTCGTCTTCTCAATCGATTTTATTATTATTATTATTATTATCATTGAATATGTAATACAACACATTTAAACAATAATATTTCCATTTATTTAAAAGATTAATTCAAAACACAAGTAGAATATGCTCTTCTTGTCAAATGATATCTTTATGTCTCATTTACTGTATATAATATCTTAATTTTAATAGAATATTAAGATCAAAATTATTCCTAATTTTATCAAATGTTGGTTTTGTCAATATAAATACAACAAAACAATTAAAAGATTGTCATAAGAAATTATTTAATCATTTATTCATAATATTTTCTTAATTAATCATTAGTTAATAGATTTTTCAAATTTATTTTAGTTTTAAGTATTAATTAAATTAAAAATCATGTCTTTACGCAAATACAGATAAAACATTCCAAATAACGTATATTTGGTTTATTTAATTTTATAAACATAATTAAAGTCTAAAATTGTTCTAATAAATTATATTTGTTAACGAAATTGTTATTAATATAATGGAGTCTAATAATAAAAATCGAATCTCGACTGAAAAACGATAGAAAGTTGAAAATATCGAACAAAACTCTGCGAATAGTTTCTATTTCGCTTAATTCATTATCTAATGATAGCTTTTTGTAAATCATTGACTATATTAATGTAAGTGAGGACACAATCGAGTTAAGAAACATTTATCTCAATAAAAATAAAAAATAAATAGCAAAGAGGTTCTATTGATTACAAGTAACAATAATTAAAGAAAGATTTGATGATCTGTGCTATTGAGTCGTGCCTTATATTTGAAGATAGTTAGAGCCAAGTTTAAATGCATTGAAACATTATATGAGCCCAGAATCACCATCTCATACAGTAGATAACGATAAATGAGAAACTATGCGATAAATGCAATGATATATTGAAGAGCAGTAAAATCAATACCTTATAAAGTTGGGTTTTATAATGACTTTGTTTAGGAATTAAAACTAAATAAAAAATTAATACTTAAAACATACTGTATTAAAGTCTATGACAAAAATATTAAAAGTTTATATTTAAAAACTCAAACGTTTATTTGAAACCAAAAATTAGACTTAAACGTCAAATATAATAAATAATATGTTTAACCGAAAACAGATTCCTTTAATAAGTGACAAACTCAGTAGTCAATCGTGAATATGTAGGGAAAACAGAATAAGAGAATATGTCTAAAGCTTTGCACAATAGCATCAAAACTGGGAGAGACGGACAGAAAGACAGAGACATTGTCATTGTAATAATACTGAAGAAAAAAAGATGTTTGGCTTTCAAATGAATATTACCTGTTAGGTTAGGTTCTAATATATGATGTCAGCTAAGATTGTACTGTACATGAAATGTGCATAATATCGAATTTTTATTTGACAAATTTCACTGATGTAGTGATGATGTGATCTAAAAAGCGCAAACCTATACAGGTATACATATGTATAACGTATATTATAATAAGTTTACAATTTAAATTCTACTTTGAGTACATACCAAATTGTAAGTATTATAAATTATAGAAAATAATAAGACTAAATCTCTTGTCGAGTTATTATTCTAATAAATAGATGACAGGTCATGGATACAAATAAAGCATGAGCTCTGGAAATGACAAAATATTGATTATTCTGTTGTTTTTCTAATGCAAACACTTCTAATAATACTGTTCTACACTTCTAAGGATATAAAACTTGACAAATAAATTAAATATAAATAATAAAAGGCTTCAAATATGGAGAAAGCATTGATTTTAATAAATGTTTGAAAAATATGTTACGATTTGGTGTAAGCTTTTCAATATAGCATTCCTGTCACACAACCATATTTTGATGTCTATGGAGAGAAGCTTTTCTGAAAAATGGATCGATTTTCAGTGCGCGAAGAGAGTAAGGCTTATAATACAAGCATAATATCAATATAAGAGATAAGGTATAACTTTTAGTAGATATTAGATACTAATGCATCATAGAGTAGAACTACATTTGTGGCATTGTATTGTTGTCGATAACAAACAATGGTTTAACGTTAGGTAAATGCGAACAAAACATTTTGTGTGAAAGCATATCTATCAATGGTTCCAACCTTTTCTATGTTTCAGCAAAATCAATGCTACTTTCTATAGTGTTCTATTCATAGTAATTAAACGTCTAATTCGAGCAGAGAGTTATCACTCAACAGTATTATTGGTTTTTAGTAAACATTCTGTTTGAAATCAGTTTGAAATCAGTTTGAGATTAGTTTTAAAATTTACACCAAATTCATTAATAAATAAAACGCTGTCCTCGCTATATCTCATATGAATTATACAGTAAACAGGAGATGCCCACTATAGGGTACACTAAAGCCAAATTTATGGGTCTAAGGCTTAAAGAGATTAATGTCAAATAAAGAGTAAAAATGCTTTTTTAATCCAATTCATGAAAAATTTAGAAAAACAAATTGTTAGTCAAAAATGTTGCATAACTTGTAACTGAGTTGTTAATTACAATTAATCAATTCTACTTCTTTCTTAATTCTATTTTATTATTGACCCCATTGTCAAACATCATGTCTGAATGTGGTCTTCGAGTTCAAATGAAATATGCGACCACTTCATGTGCCAGTAGATCAGCAAAAATGAGTGGTTCAGTTGCATTTGGCAGTAAATTGTTCTTAGCTTACAGTTAGTTATAATTCTATGATATTATCACTTAAAGTGTTTTGAAGTATTGAGAATCAAAGCGTTCTCATTATTAAAAGCGATGCAATTAATTATATGAATGCAGATGAGTTGGCGCTCTTGTCTAATCGTGTTTGTTTAGTAGACATATCAAGAGTGCCTCTTATTTGCTTTAATAAATAAATAAACATAAACAAGAGCATCAACTTGTTTACTGTCATACTAACGGCTAATTCTAAATCGTAAGTTGGATGTGCTGAGGGCACCTTTTATGTAGACATAACATGGAAGATAAAATATGGACCACCATCTTGTCCAATGCATGTGCGATATTTGAAATTAAAATGCATAATAATATATTATTGATGTAATAGCTGTATACAGTCTTAATGCAAAAATTTATTAAATACGTTAGTTGAGTACTAGTTTGTTCAGTTGGACTGCTTTTATGACCCAACTGGGTTTAAACAAAACCTAGTGCACTACCGAACTAATTATTATTTGTTGTTAATTAACATTATGATTAGTTTGGTTGACCCATTCGGCAGCATTTGATTCAATCATTTTGTTTATAAGTTTGTTTATAACATTACACAACACTACAATTCAATTAACTAAAGCAAAAATGTTAAAATTAATTTATTTTGTTTACTTCACAATAATTTTGAAATAGCCTTAAATTGGCTTTAATTGAAACTATTATTAAAATAGAAAATACAAATGTTTAGATACTTAGAAAAAATAGAAATACATTAGAGGTAATAAAATATAGAAAAAACAATCAAATAAAACAGTGTTATGATCGACGAGTGTTGGGAAGCAAAAGTTTGTTAAATGCATCCAAAATAGCAATAAAACTCTGAACATAAAGAAAGTGACTTTGGGGCAGAAACTAAATTGATGTATAAGAAAGTCATTGATATAAATAACATAAAATGAGAGCAAAGAAGAATAATATGAAGACGAGATTCTATTGTCATGTTATGCCTTTTGCTTAGAAGACAAGTGAATCGAATGGCAAATGAAAACAGGATATGCAATGAAGTCATGAAAAAAAAACTAAATAAAAAATAGATAAAAATACTTTAAAATTAATGAAAGTAATAGAAACCGTGATATTAACCATAATAAAGGGAAAATATAAGTTTTGCAAATTATAGATAAGACCAGGTCCACGTTGACAGGATATTACCCTATTTTTGCCATCAAGTCCTAAAAGCACATATAAATGTTTTGGTCTACAGTGCTTGGGATATACGTTTCAGTATATAATTTGTTCAAGTATTTTATCTATACATCCATTCAATATTTCTTGATGTAAGACAACCAAAAAATCAAATGCAGTCACAAGTGATTCAATTGAAATGTTGTATAAATTAATTATAGTTTTATTACTTCAATTTTTCATTAAACTTTATCATTTAGTATAAAATCTGATTACATCGATCAGTTGTGCAAAAAGGGCGAACTAATTTCTAAACTAAAACATATTAATTGGTGCTTCAATTTAAAAAGAATACATTTTTTAGAATAAGTTATGTATAAATATCAATAAAATATGATCCACTAATAAATATCTAATAATAAACAAATGTGTAATAAAAAACAATTTCAAAAATATGGTTTCAGGAAAGCTATATTTTGACCCCCAATAAAGATGGAGAGTTCATGAAAACGAATCATAACCACCATTTTTGCATTCTATACACTATAAGAAGATAAGTTCTATCAATAACTAAAGACATTCAATTAATTTTATAGTTTTGCAATAATTCTAAATTTTTCAGATAAGTCCCAATGTTATATTTATTAAAGTTTTTTATTCTATTCTTTATTTGAGTTTCACTTACGCTTTCGTTTGTCTATTATGTCTGTCTGTGAGAAATCAATAAAAAAGTATCTGTTATACGCATTGTTTATAAACGCATTGAAGCAATTGAATAAAAAAAGTTTTACAATGCTTTTTACGCTTTAGCGAGAAAAAAATTAGAACAATTAGAAAAAAAATTTACTATTAGTTTCCATTTATTAAATGAAATTATTTATAATAAAATAGCAGTAAAAAGTAACAAAAAAACTGAATCATGAATATTAAAATTTTATTATACAATATAAAACAGATATTAATATAATTTAAATAAAAAAAATGCAAATTTTATGAATCATACGCAATATAACAAAATATTGTCAATAGTTAAAGAATTATTACATGTATTTTATAATTTTATGTCTTAAACTTATATTAAATAAAAACAAACATAGCTTTGAAATTAGGGAAAATAGCATATAATCAGTTGGAGTCAAAGCATTGTTTCTAATGTCTGTTTAGTTTAAGTTTTAAAGAATTTGTTTCTCAGATGCCTTCAACAGTTTCAATTGTACTAAATATGCATTAGTTTACAGTAAATAAACTTAATGCTAAACACCATTATTAATAATTCTTAAAATGAATGGACATATTTTCTATTTCTAAAAATCACTCGCTATAGAGTAGTATTCGATAACAAAAACTCGAAATAAATTTATTAAAACATATTATTTTTGGTCCCACAATATGCTAACGATTTTTGTTTACGACTCAGTTCTGAAGCTAAATTTTTATTAACTTTTAAATTGAAATGTTTTTCATCATATACCTGTAGCAGTGGTGTATCGAAAATTTCATAGTAATTTTGAAAATGATTGCCAATTATAATAAGCCATTTGTTGAAAGCAATAAAATTATAATACAGCCAGAGTTTCATTTGATTAAGTACTTAAATAAATGAAAATTTTCTAAATAGGTTCAGTCTGTAATTTTGAAAAACCTAACTCAACAATTATATATTGCTTCGAATGATGTGAAAAACATTTCTGAACATTCAGCAAAAACTGAAAAAATACACTCGATTTGACTCTGAAAGAAATATACTTTAGTTTAGTCGTTAAAGCATTTATAGCAACTTATATTTACTTTACATATTCACCATTTGGCGAACGAGATGTAAACAAAATTAAGCTCAACTTACTGTATATACAATGCATTTTCGATATGAATTACTATTTTAAAAAAGGAAAACATCAATAATGACAAAATTGAACTTCATTTACAATTTTCTTCACTTATTTCGAGGCAAAAATGTCTAGAGTTTTATGAGTATAAATATGATAATGATTCAGGAAATCGTAGTTTAAACATAATATCATTAATAATTGAGGAATATTTCTGCCACAATGTTATGACTATTAAATATTGAGTTTTTCTAGACTTAACTCTTATATAAATAAATGTTTGCATATGAAGAAAATCAATAGCAAAAAATAGTTGGCATAGAATGTCTAAAGAAAATACAGAAGATGTACGTTATATATAACTCATATACTGTATGAAAGCATTTGTTCGCATTTCTCTTTGATCAAAAAGTTAAAAAAATGAAAAGAAAACTAATAGAGGAGTAAACGTAAACATTTTCAAGATATGAATATTTTGAGATTAAAAAATTTGGCACGAAATATGATAATGAATGGCTCAATATATATATTTGTGCTGATAAGAAAAACCATCAATGCTAGTAATACTTGTTGGGCTGTCTCACAAACTAAAGCAATACTGATAACAGAATTGAGAAAAGCAGTCAAACTAACATTCTTTTGGCTGCAAATATGAATATTGCATTGCATTGGATTGGAGTATATGCACAGTTAGAAATTAAGAAATATAGCAAACTTATGTGTAAACGAGCTAGACTTAGGTTATTCTTCATTTACAAGTACAAACAGCAATTTTATTATATAGCCATAACTTTTGCCATAGTCTTGCATATAGATCGACATTTGGTCAAAAATGTGAGCTTAAAGCTCAGCAGCTCGAAACAGGCCTCAACTGAGCTGAGCTTGTGTTCAAAACCCCTTAAACTGTGCTTCTACTCATAAGCTCAGAGTTGAAGCCTGAGCTGCGCTTCTGAGTTTATCAAAAAATTAACGAATAATAAAAATTTCAACTCGAATATGCATTTATTTTAAAAAGTACAGGAAATATATCTTAAGTAATAAACACAAATATATTAATAATTTTGATCAAAAGCATTATAAAAAGTATTGAAATACATCAAAGTTTGCAATGAATTATGAGATAATCTGCTCCTCTTTTTTGTAGAACTAAACAGACCTACAGCTGAGCTG
>JAUJYT010000362.1:0-20393 GCA_033996565.1 Nanhermannia nana
AGAGAGAGAGAGAGAGAGAGAGAGAGAGAGAGAGAGAGAGAGAGAGAGTGAGTGAATTAAATAGAGAATTGAGTGAGCGATTGGCCGCAGAAATGTAATTGCCATGAAAATAATCCTCTTTATGTTAGTAATTGATCGCCCAAAACATAATTGGAACAACAGCTGAATTACTAACAGTTGAAGTTATTGTCAGGGAAGTAAAGTTAAAACATCAAAATTGCTTCAACTTGTTTGTGTACTTTTTTGTAAAGCATGATTTGCCAACTAATCACTCTTAAGATTAAAAAAATTGATATGATATCATACTTTATTATATAATAAATGCATTCTTTAGCGTTCATTCTACACAATAATCAACTTTAAAACATTTTTTTTAAGTTTTAAAATCCTCATAAAACTTAAAGACAACTTTTGATAAAACAAATTCTATCTTCCATTCAAATAAGTTTGCAATAAGCACAACATCTATTCTATTAAATAGTGAGAGTAGAATGTATTGAGAACTAACCCCTAAATGATTATTTCTGTGAAGTAAAAACAGTTCATTTTCTGCAATCAGACTTTTTCAGCTGCAAACTCCTGCACACCAATTATGAACGTAAGGGAAGTTTATTTACTTAAGGAAAATAACTTAATTAAAAGACCGCTCAAATATTTCATTATAAGCTAAGGCAGCGGATGTGGCAGAGAATCAAATTAAAGGGTTAGAGGTGTGCGAGCGTTACGGCATAGATTGGGGCGATCTGTCACTTCATGACCAGCGCCAGACAGACATTAGAAGTGCTAATTCAGACTTCGATGTTTCTGCTTCTTATACTAATAGACTTTCATTTCCTGTTATTTAAATGTTTTCAGGAATATTGTATTTTATTCTTATCTTTCAAAGTCATTGGTTTATAATTGTTTTCGCAATTATAGAGCGAATGACAACAAAAACCTTTTGAAATTAATAGCTGTTTTGTTTTTTTGGAGCACCTCAACCAATCGATTTTCAACTCAACGGTTCCCTATCTTAATGTTATAACAAACTTTCGAGAAAAACTCTAATTTAAGATAAACGTCAATCAGATACCATAAAATTGAAATTTGAAGCGCCAAAAAAAATAATTCTATTATTTTTAATAAAATTGAAGCAAAATTTATGATTTTGCAGACTTGAAAGATTAGTTAAATAATTAAAATTAGGTTTGATTATATCATTTAGTGGTCAGTTCAGTTTGACGCTAAAATTTATTTATTTAAACTTAAGTTAAATCTGGCAAAGTATGGTTATGAGTATTAAAACGGGTAACCTTTGAGTTAAGAATCGCTAACATGAGGTATAACCGATTTTTAAAATTTTATTTCTAATAACTAAGTTATCAGTTTTGCCTTTAGTGATAAAGTTATTAAATTTACACAAATAGCTTATAAAACTGATAACTGTTTAAATGAAGACTTTTAAAAAAAAAGAATAATTAACACTTTACTAATTTCTAAATTATAATTTTTATGTTTTTCAATATTTCAAAATTTTTTATACGTTATCAAATACAGGCCTCAAATGTCACATTTTTAAAATTATTAATTTAACAAAAAATAGATGTATTTGCAAATTATGAATAGATCTAACATTCAGTTTGTTTAATTATTTTCACTACACATTTAGATAAACCGTGGATTTTATTAAAACGTGTTCATGAAGTACTGATTGCAAACTGCATGAAATACTGCAATCATTAGTCATTTAACTTAATGACAATCAAAGTGTCATTAATCATAACTTATAATGAAATTTATAGTATTTTATTTAGATTTGTGTCAAATAATTAGATTCTGAATAAGATTTGAAATTTCAATTTTGATTCAGAGATCATTTGATATTTAGAAAACTTGATATTTCAAAATTTGTTGACATTAATATTAAAATCGTGAATCGGTTCTAACGATCTTAAAGAGATCTAATTGATATAGATAAGGGTTTCCCTCAATGTAATTGTTCAGGCGTTCATTAATCCAAAAACTAATTATTCTAAATATAAATGTATTGAATAGCAAACATATTTTCACTTATTATTATTGGAGTGCATAAAGTTTTTATTCTTTCATTGAATAAGACAGACAAAAGCTTATCATTTTGAGAAACTCTATTGAATAACTATTTAAAAGTAACTTGAGGTTGCTTTTCAAGCTAAATATTCTTGAAGTTGTTGAACTGACGCTATTTTTTTATAACCATTCAGTTTTGTGCAAATGTAAGTGCGAGCGTATGGCCACCAACGATGTAGGCGTATAGATGGCCAAAAGTGAAACAAAATTATGGGCTCTCATGTCCAACGAGGTCTCAATGATAAGTTAAATGTCTTGAGACTCAAATTTGCTTCTATGTCAGTAGTTTGACTGCCAATTCAAATGTAATTTTCAAGTTTTTCTCTTCTTTCTCATTCTTACAATTTTAACAATAGAGTTGAATAAGTGAATGAATGTGAGTGAGGGTGGCGTTCACGTGACAACTGATATATTGTAAATAGGGTCTAATTGGACAAGAAGGAGACAATACGACTGCAACCATTGCTGATGCAAAGGTGGGGCTTAAATATCATTAAATAAATGAGTTCGCTCTCTCTCTCTCTCTCTCTCTCTCTCTCTCTCTCTCTCTCTCTGCCTGTCTCTCCCCCCTCTCTCTCTCTTTCTCTGGTGTGCATTTGAATGGTGCAACAGAATGAGGATTAGTCCGCGAATTAGAAGAAAACTACAGTAAAATCTCTATCGGTGTGATCTAAATATGTTTTTAGATATGACTCAAAATATAACTAAATATTAATAAATAGCATTCCAAAGTGATTTTCATCTCATTCAATACTTATTTCTCGTTGACAGAAACTAAGGTTTATTTCAAATATTTATACAGTATTACTGCACAAAAACATTGAATTTCAACTAAAATTTTCAAAAATTGTAAGAAAGAACATGTTTTGAAATAAAATGAATTGAATTGAAGTTTATTGTTTAGGTTTTACTGTATTTTTCTTGAGCTGTTTATTTCTTTTACGCTTAAGTTGATAGCATTGGAACAAATTTGTTGAACATTTTTACGACACATTTTCTCACCAAATATATATATATATATATTATTCACAAATAAGAGAGGATTAGTCAAGTATTATAAGTTACAGAGGCGTACTCTTATCAAAATGTGATGTTCTCGAAGGCATCGGAATTGAAAAGTTTGGTTTAGAATAGTGTTGCAAAATACTAAATTTAGTGTCTGAAGAGAAAATTTTGCATTCAAGCAGATTAACAAATGAAAGAGTTCAAAAAGTTGAAAATAATCAAAGTTATTCAATGAAAAGCGACAAACTTTGAAAAACAAAAATTATTTTTTAGATAAAATAATTATTATTAATAGTTTATTCCAAGAAAAATAAAATTTATATAAAAATATTATAACAAATGATATTCGGATGTGAAAAGTTTTATTTATAAGATAGTAAACAGACTTATATCATAATAAATTGTCACATTTTATATTTTTTGTTTTATCTGTATAATCTGTGAACCTGAATTAGGGCTCAGTAGAGTGTAGACCGTCCAAGAAATCTTAAATTATAAAAATATTTTCATCTTAGAAAAGATATCTTAGAAATCTGATAAGTTGTTGATTTCTTCATTTGTGAGAGTTCTCAATTTGAGTCCATCAAAAGCTCTCTCCCTTAAAGCCTTTGCCAAACATTATTTATGGAGAGAAATTACGATTAGAATTATGATTATGACAATTAATTGCCTCAAATTAAAATAATTGCAATGACATTCATTCTTTCATTGGAAAACTCTTATTGAGTCTCAAATTGAGTGAATGATATGATCTCAGAACTATTAATTGAGCACTTATTCAATTTTCTCTATTTGAAACATTTTTTACATAATATGGTTTTAATTTTGGTTCATATCGTTTATCATTATGTTTAAATTAAGTGAAGAACATATCCTTAACTTTCTCACAAACATTATATTTGAATGCTTTGAAACATAGGTTTTCCTCTCGAAACGAACTCATATCAAATATTAATTATTCCTTATTTTAATCGAAAGAAGCCTTTTGGCTATTTCTGAACCAGTCATAGAGTCTTAGAGTGTGTTGTCTAATGCCTAATACACCTTATTATCAATATTATTATTATTATTATTGGTAAATATTTTATGCTACCACACATTTGATGGCCATTCACCACAACTAAATAGAAATAGAGAGAAAAGTCGTTGAACAAGTTTTGCCACTTATGAGTTTTAGTACTTCAATTCAATCATCTATATATCAGTGATTCCCAAACTTCATTTGGAAGAGCACTGTTGCTCAACAGAACAGGTGCAGGTGCTCCGCGAGAAAATTTATAAGTTTAGAGCTAAATATCTTCAGCTCGTTATTATATTTTTTTCCAATTTTTGACTTACTTTAAAAACTAATGAAAGCTCAATATATTTTTAATATTAAAAGCATACGACTGTAAAGCATGTAATATATAATTGTACTAGATTAGGGCTGGCAAAGATACATCTAATGTAAATTTATAATACATGAAGATATTTGCCAGCACTATATCTAATATACTGTACAAGTATTATTATATATGCGTTCAGTAATACCATGTTTACAATTTAATCAATACTGTTTCGTCTTTAATAAAATATTAATTTTAAGGGTTACGAATAGGGTCGTGATTTTTAGGTGTTTATTTTAGGTGTTTTAGGTACATAAAAAGGTAACTAAAAATCGACAAATAGTTGCGTAAAAATGTGGTTATTTTAAGTCAGAAATAGTGATAAAACAGTTTTTTTAATTCCTTGAATCCTAAAAATTTTCGGAAAATCCCGAAAATCTAGGTGTGGTCAAAATTTATCTGGTTTCTAAGACAATTTTTGTGTAAAATCATCTTTCGAATCAAAAAAATTAAAATTATTTTCGCGACTATTTGCTATCAATTTTTTTAAAGAAAAAAAAACAGAGATAACCGGAAAACTCATCGTTTTTCTAAGACTCTACAAAAGACTCGTTGAATTATCAGTAAAATTATCAATATATTTCATCTTATAGTTGAAATGCATACACAGATTCTGAACCAATTTTTATAATTACATAAAAATAGTACAGTATTTATTGTGCATTGTATAGTGAGATTTGCAAAATCTTTTCAAAGTAATTTTTTAGTTAATTTATTTTAAATTTATATTAATTTTGAAATATAGATGTATAAAGTTTTCCAAAATTGATTTCTGTTTAGATGAAAATATTTGAAACTTGAAATTCAAATCTTTTGAAGTTTAGTTCAAAAATTGTACAGTAAATAAAGCAAAACTTTTATCTGAAAGATTTAGCTTTTATTACTTATTTTGATTTTAACGATTGACTGAAGTTTTTTTTAAATTGTAGTATTTCTGTAAAAATAAAAAATCTATCCTTTTATAAAAATGTTATTCAGTTCAATGCTTTAATGTACTGTTTTTGTATTAAACTTTATTCTTAAATTTTCCTCCACTAAGAAATAAATGGTTCCAAAAAGTTGAGAGCCAACCAAATATCTTATGTTCACTAAATAATAAATCACATTATAGACCTCCTGCCGTTTTCTTAACTGCTCTCTTTTTCAACAAAAAAAACTCCTGACGTCCCCTCTACTGACCCCAATGCTTATGGTCTGTCATCAGAAATGAGTGCCTCATATTTTCTATGCAAAAAAATTTACAGTAAATTTTAAAAGAAAATAGAGAGCAAAAAATGTGAGAATTTAACTGCTCAAAAAAAATTATATGTCTGTATATTTAGCTTTTAAGATACCAATTAGAGGGCTTGTGTAGTAAAGCGATATTTGGACTAATGCTCACTTTCTTTGCTTTTTTCTAATAATACCCTTTAGTTATTTTGTGCAAATTTTAAATTTATTTCTAAAAGTTTCTTCTCATTAGTTGCGCATAAGTTTATATTGAAAACTAATCTTTATTTAATCCGAAAAACATCACTAAAGACAGATGAAATTTTGTGCAGTATAACAAATCAAAACACAATTTCACTAACAATCAAAATCAACTAATTTTTTGTCAGTTATGTTTATTTCAATATAAAGCACATAAAAATGTGACTCACTTAACAATAATTGTTATTAGTTATTAATGTGTTTCTAAATAAGTATTTTTAGTGTGCGAACAATAAAATTCAATTGTCATTTGTAATAATTGATTATTTATTTATTTGAGAAAAGTATTAATAATTTTGTATTAAAAATTGATTTATTTTGGGATTTGTGCGAAGACTTAATGAGTTTTATCTAGTGTTGGATTTATTCCTAAATTCTATTTCTATTCCTATTCCAGACTTTAATTTCTATTTCTATTCCAGGAATAAACACAATAGTTTTCTCTCATTTAACTCAATATAATAATTTCCTTTATTATTTTTTTGCAATAATGGATTTCTTAAATATTTTAATTAATTTCATTAATAAAAATTTGATTTTTGATATTCAAAATAGTTTCAACTTAATTACTGGACATTTGGACTATTTTGTATTCCAATGTTTTATAAACTTTTCATTTTCTGCACGACTTAAGTTCCTAATATTTACTGTCCATTATTTAAGTACTATTTTATACCAATATCGGCGGCAAAAGTCTTTGTTGAATTGTACAGATTCGCTCTCATGATGTATGCAATCGCTTTCAATGTTCTCATAATAATATATAGTTTTATTGGTTATTTTTTGAGCGCGAGGTTTAACAATGATTTTTACCGCCGATAGTACAGAGTATTGTAACAAAACTCAGATGAGCCATACGAGTAATTCTCAGCAAAACCATTTTGTAATACGTGTTATGTGTTAAAAATGCCTCAACATATAAATTGCTTTATTGTTTTCACTTGAATGCAGATTTGCGAAGGAATGGGACAAAAATTGATTTTATTGAAATATGAAGCAAACATTGTATATCTCTTTCTCTCTGTTTGTTTGTCTCTGTCACACTCACTCACACACACACACACACACACACACACGAGAGAGAGAGAGAGAGTAATAAATGAAGAGTCGAGATATCGATACATACAATGAAAAATGATTTTTGTAACGCTTTCAGTAAAACTCAAGAAAAAACAAACATTGAGTTCAATATACTATTCGTCTGCGAAATATAAAGTCTTTCCTCGTCTTTTTCACAAATACTCGTATTAATAAAATACTTATAAATTCAACTGTTTATTAATCATATGTTATATTATATCCAAATAATTCATTTTTATCAAAAATAAATTACAACTACATTAATATATTTTGTTTTGTTTAATAAAAGAGCACATAGTTTCTGAAGAATTGCTTCTGATTCTCAACAGAAAAAATGAGATTTTGATTCATTATTATTTGATTTTTACTTGATTGCTGCAATTTGTGAGAATATATTGATAGTCTATATTAAACTTTACTATTATACACTTTTTATTCAATATTTATAGAATACAATATGTAAATAAAATATATATGACTATAATAGGAAATCTGAAAAACATATTCTAAGTTGAGCTAAAGGTATGCAACGATAAAAAAAATAATAGGAATTCTAACAATTGAGTGAACTGTTTTGCAAGTAATTAATTTTTCAATATCAAAAAATACTTTACTTCTATAGCACTGCAAAAATAGTAGAAATGTTGAAGTTATAGCTTATAAGGATTTCCTTATGCTATCCCTTCAGGGATTAAAAGAGAAACGAATGATTTACTCTACAGTAGAGTTACTATTTATTAAATATAAGGAATCATTCGTGAAAATAACCAGATGTGAAATGAAATTAATATTTTCGCATATCATGGCAAAAGAGTAAAAGTAAATATTATAAAAAGCAATATTATTATTATATAAAACAGATCACTCTTTAATACGCGTACAATATATTTTTTAGAAGAGTGAACCATCACAACCAACCAATCAAAATAGGATATACTCTACATCTATATACAGTAGAAATATTAGTGGCTATTGCTTCGACTATTGCTGAGATCAATTTAATTTTGCTTTTTTCAAACTATTATTAAAGTTAAATATTTCAAAATTAGTAACGGTTAGGGATAAAAGTATTGCAATTATAACATATACGCTTTCCCTTTTTGGTGAAGCCTTAACAGCTCTTTTAAGATACTTCGACCCCAACTATGATATGACCCAATGCTGCAGTTGGCTGATTGCACGATTGGCTTTGATTTCGGATTTGGTCCGGAGTCGAACCCAAGTAGTGCTCAAACTTATGATAATAATTTTAATAGGATTTTATATGTTATTTATTTAATTGTATTCTTAAAAAAATTAAAATATCAAAATTAATGTTGAAAAAGTATTATAATGTCAATTTTTGAAGAGAAAACAGATTTTTGAAAATATTTCCGAAATTCCACTCCACCACTTGAATTTTTATTATAACAGCTTTCAAAGTCTCTTTTGATAAATTCAATCAAAATATGCCAAATGTTAAGACATATTATGGAAATTTTTACCACTCACACCAAATTTTAGCTCAAAAAATATTTGCAATTATCTTTTTAACCTCACAAAAAAAGTTTACGCGATTCAGTGATATTTTTATTACTTTCTAATCTTTCTCACAGTTTGTTCTCATTGAAAGCTAAACGTTAATGCATAGCAAACTATGTTTCAATCATATTGACAGTTGTGAAATTTTCTTTTCATTTTCACATATATTTTATTTTATGTTTCAATTAGTCAATAGACTTATTATCAAAGGTTAAAGAACCCATTTTCACCTTCGCCATCATTATCTCCGATTCAAAAAAGTTAATTTCATTTGTAAACAACCACTAGAAATGTATATGTTGCATTTTATAATTTATGATTCATTTAATGAATATCCATTTTTGCTATTTTTGCTATTTTAATCATATTTTGTAATGAATTATGATCTATAGAAGTAATGAAGTAATTCTAAGCGTGTGAAAAGAATTGAACAAAAGCAATGCTTTTTCACCAATGAATTAGAGGCGTATTCATTTGGCTCTTATTATTAACTTTCAATCATTATTTAGTATTGTCTGATATATTAATATCTCATTAACGAATAGCTTTTAACTCAATTTTTCATCAAAGCATAAAAGTTTTTATTAACAAATTTCTCAAACCCTCATTATTTTTAACAGTGATTTCCATTTTATTGAAAGTCGTATTTTTTTATTCTATTTTAGAAATTCAAGTGTAATTAATTCATAATTGAAATCCATTTGATCATTTTTAACTTGCATTATTGCATTATGACATAACTTAATCTAGTCTCCTGTAGTCAGCCTGTCATTCACACAGTTCACTAAGTGGCTGTGGGTTCGAGTCTTACCACATGCCAAAAAGAGTTTTGCAAAGCTTGCATAGATTAAAGCTACTCAACTTCTTGTACACTAAACTGGGCTACAGATTATACAGAGATAGTCCAGTGTTATATTCTTCAATCCTTGTATTATTAAAAGCCTAGTTCATTGTTGTAATATGACTATTAAGATTTTCTATATTACTTATTGATGTCTTAATTTAAAATCATTTAAGAAAATTAAATAAATTATAATACTGTATATTATTATAAAAAAAAAAGTTTATTTCATTGTAGAACAAAATGACTGCTAAACATTTCTATTTTATTATTATATTATTTGCGATATTACAGTGCGTGTCATATAAATGAAAGTAAAGATATACACTATGTTCGCGCCAGTCCTTCTGTAAGACGGAGGAAATTCCTTCTTTTTAATCCTAAAGGTTAGGCATTCCTTTTTGAATTCCTTTATGCAAAATAGCATTTATTGCAAAATAAGTATCACTTTATTTTGATATTTGTATTTTACACCAAAATGAATCATAATAATACTCAGAAAGATATGAAAATTTATCCTTCTCTGAAGGATACCTTCACCGTTCGAACAACACCTTTAAGCATTCTTTTGCAGTGATCAGGAGATGTCCGAACATAGTCTCTTCAATATTTAAAGCAAGAATAATAACAATTTAAGAGTTGCACTAAATCACGATTCAGTCAAATAGATTTAGTATTTTGAAACTCAATTCAAATGAGAGTCTATAAGTACTGCAATATTCCTTTTTTAAAAAAAGCAGAAATAGAAGAAATGACTGTTTTTCAGATGTTATAATAAAAGAGAAGTCTAATAAATAATAAATTATATTCATATTTTTCAATATAATAAGAACATTGTTGTTAGCGTTGAGCTATTCATTTATGTTGAATACGAAACACTGTATTTTGAATGGAAGCCCTGCTCTTCAATTTTTTGTTGATGCGATGGTCTGATCGTCAATTAGCCATCAATTTCTTGTTGCCGCTGACTCGAGAGATCTCACTTTTTGATATGAAATTGAATGAATTGAAAAGAGACGCTCTCTGTCTGTCTTTCACTCATAGACTGACACTCATATTTCATATATTGTTGGCCTCTCACGAAATCTTTTATTTTGTTCTTTCTCTCTCAGCCCCTTTGGACCTCTCATTATAAACACATAGTATTGTAACTATTTTTCAACACACATTCAAAGATAGCAATTTTACTTCTGACGTATTATACTTTATAGGAATTAATGAAATCGTAAAATATATACCAAAAATATGTTAACACTTAAATTAATGCAAATTATTAAATAATGATAACATTCTGATATCATTTAATAAACTTTAATTTAAGCTCATATAAAAATACAAGCTTAAGCTTTTATTTTTTGGAAATTCTTTCAATCTTTAATAATTTCTATTACTTTATATTTCATTAATAATTAATCATTTTTTAAAACTTATATTTAAATTAATATATTTGTAATTTAATATTTTCAAAAATCTTTCTTTTATCTATTGTTAATAGTTTGAGTCAAACTTTTCAAGAAATAGTTAGATTTTAAAGAGAAAGAAGTCCAAATACAGCCGTAGCCAGAGGGGCGGCTAGGGGGGCTATAGCACCCAAAGAATTTCAAATTGCTCTCATTTTAATAGAAAGAATTTTATCAATAAATTTAGAAAATTATGTAATTTAAATTGCTAAAAATGGTTGCTTTAGTAAAATTATATAAAATAAAATGTTGTATTCAATAAATCTTGATTTTAAAGGATAATTATTTATGATTTAGCCCCCCTAACCAAAAAACATGCTAAAATTTCTAAATGATAAATAATTTCTGTCTACGATTCAATGTATTCCACTAAAAGAAAAAACATTAGAAAAGAACCAAACGAACAATTGAGAATTGAGTCAATCTATTCAAGTTTTATTTGCAACTGATGAGAGGCGAATCTGTCCATCAAAATATTTTATTAGCAA
Organism: Nanhermannia nana; assembly: GCA_033996565.1. Lineage (NCBI taxonomy): Eukaryota > Metazoa > Arthropoda > Arachnida > Sarcoptiformes > Nanhermanniidae > Nanhermannia > Nanhermannia nana. Next base: position 11,339 of record JAUJYT010000362.1, read on the forward strand.
AAATTTTTATTCTTTAATTTTCTTTATTTCTCTATCTGGAGACAAAAAAATATTATGAGTATTCTTTGCCAATTCCGGTTTCGAAAGAATAAGCTCAAGCATCTATTCCTACTCCCTTTTAATCTCAAAGATCTCAAAAATTATGAAAATTTCACGGCTATTCCTCAGTCAAGCTCCAAGAGTAAGGGAACAGGAGTTTTATCCGAACGCTAAAGCTATGAGAGATAAAAGTAGAATTGATTCGGGAGCCAACACGAGAGTCTCTCTCTCTCTCTCTCTCTCCTGAGTTTTAACTCTTGATTGAATGTAAAGTTTAAAATTTTGCGATACTCTCGAAATTTTTTTTATTAAGCAATAAACCAAATGTCCAATTGACGTGTTCTGAACACGAATGCGGGTTCTTTAGCGCTGGTTAGCGTTCTTTTATTACAAAATTAACATTAAATCTCACATTTTAAAGTAAAATTACATTTAGTTTAGATTTAATAAAATATAATTTTTATTTGAATTAACAATAAATTTGGCATTTAATTAATTATAAATGGCATAGTTATAGTTAATAAAAGTGTAATTTATTGATTAAATTTAAATAAAATTTCAATCATAGAAACATTTTGTTGGACAAAAATTACAGTTTATTCTGAGCCTACAGTATGCGAGTGATAATGAATGTGTTTCTTATAAACCAATTTCTAGAACTATATGAGACAATTGATTAATTCTTATATAAAGTTAGCCTCTAATTCTTCAAACTTAGTCACAAACAATGTGAGTATATTTTGCTCCTCCCAAACACTTATTCCACTTGAGTCTAAATTGACCATTTGGTCCCTGTATTAGTTGACAGATGACAACAAATTCAATACTATTCTTTCATTCGACTTCTCCCCATATAAATGGTTCCCTATATTAGTGAGTATTGTTGTGTTGTTAACAATATTGTGAAAGAGAGACCAAATGAAAAGCATTTGCAATTTTGATGCAAACGTTGACTATATTGGGTTTGATATATCAATATTGAAAGTTTTGTTCAGACAGTGTTTTTGATGCAGTTAAACCCCTCTATTCGTATGTAATTTCGGTTTATTAATACAGAGCCAGTGATTTATTAAAATCAATGCTAAATACGATTTAATAACTTAAAAACGTTTAAAAATTATGAATTGGCTGCAAATCATTTAGAGATTTAGATATAAACAGTTATTTATTATCTTTTAAACAGATTCGTAATTGACTTTAAACAGAACAAACCTATATTATTAAATAATAAAACTATCGCTTTATACCAAATAATTTTTATGAACAATCTTTAACTCTTTGGATGAAAAAACACAATAAGCTTATTAAACAAAGGCCATAATGTTCTCTCATTTATTAATAATATTAAATTAAGAACATATTTATATCATAGGAATAATTGATTTAACAAATTTGAATCAATTTATTTTTAGGGTCTATTGATTATGAACCACGACCCAGATATCGGACATTATATGCTTGCGAGGGTTCATCATTGGAAATAGTATGCGAAGAAGGAACTCATATCAATCTGATTCGGGCTAATTTTGGACGTTTCTCTATATCTGTTTGTAATGAGAATGGAAACGGCGAGTGGAGTGTCGACTGTATGTCTCTTCGATCGTTTCGTGTAATGCAAGAGAGGTATCAAATATATTAACTTATAATAAAGATAATAATCAATAATTGTCCGCTTAATTAACGGAAAAAATTATTGAATTTTATCTTATATTCAATCCCTATGTTTAGTTGAATACAAATTTATCAACAATTTAAAGATGAGAATCAATTGAAACAGAAAAGGTTTAGTTTAGTTTTAGCTGAAAAAGTTTGAATTTCTAATGAAAACATTATTTGAAAATATGTTTTGTTAATTGTTAGTAAATATAAACGCACTTATATTTTAATGCATGCAATTCTTTAAATATAAAATAAGATGTTCGGGTCGTCGTAAATGTCTAGTTAAGGCTTCAGTGGAAACATTTGGTGACGTGTGTGCGTCAGTACACAAATATCTGGAGGTTCATTATCTCTGCGATAAAATTGATTCAAAATCTGACAAAAGATTACTAATAGGTGAGAATCAAATAATTAACTTATTATTATTTTATTAAAAAATAGCTGTGGAATGAAGAGATCGTGTAAATTGCCGGCCTCTGCAAACATGTTCGGAGACCCGTGTCCGGGAACTCTTAAATATCTGGAAGCGCATTATCAATGCATGCCAGGTAGTAATCACTCCTTACTCTCAATTCACAAGTCGAATAATGGACCAAAAGTTTTTCTTATTAGTGCTTTGGTTTAGATTTGTTTTCTATTAATGCCTGATATGCATGAAATGACGCTTTTGTTTGATTGTAATCCAAATCAACTATTATTTACTATTATTTACTATTATTTACTATTTTTATTGATTGCTTACTCCAATTCAATGCAATCGATACTTATTTTGATTTCTTTATATTTTTAGATAATTCTCAGCCGTGGTATTCGACTCCTCGTTCTCATCACTCGATTAAGACTCCTTTAATACCTGGATATGAATCAAGTGATAAAATGGATGACAGTTCTGGTTCATCGCCTAATCCAAAAATTATATTTCCGGACTCATATCCACCTTCGCGAGTGATTCCAGCCTTTGAAAAAGATAGCAAAGAAGGAGCAATTGCTGACATCAAAACATCATTCGTTCAAAAGACAACCGAAACCAGTGATAATTCTGAGGCATTCGATAATTTACCACAAAATAGTGTTAACGATATTCCGCCACCGCCTCCAATCATCTCAGATAATGAACCGCCAGTTTTGACCCATGAAAGTGATAAAACTTTAAATTTTAATCATGAAATATATCATTCGACCACTCAAGACACTAAATATAACGAAAACACAGATAATCAAGACTCAAATGATCCTCAGGAGGAGTTTAGTAATATCAATATTATTATTGATGATAAAAGTAATATAAATAATGAAAATAATGGCAAATCTGATGATATGGCCGCTGATCACTGCCCTCCAAACTATTCGAGAGGACTTTTTTGGAATTGGACTCTTGCAGGTAATATAACTCTAATAATACTTCACTTAAATTGATTTGTTATCAATTTTTTTGTAAATCCAAAATAAACTAAAACACTAATTATTGAAGTCTTAGAACTTATGATAATTTAAACTTAGTTTTAATTTTTTTTACGTTTGTATTGATTAAAGGCTTTTGACGCTCACTAACAATGAACTCGTAAAGAGCTTTTGAACACTTATTATGTCATTTAATTTTGTTTATCGGTTAGAGTTTATAATATAATAGTTTGTATTAAAAGTTAATGCTTTGAAAAGTTTGAAAGACTGTGTGAAAGTATATTTACAATTGAAAACTTATTATATTTTTTAATTACTTTCAGGCCATGTGGCGAACCAGTCATGTCCCGCCGGATCCGTAGGTCTGGCCCGTTGGTCGTGCACTTTTTCCAATGGAGAGCCTTCGTGGACACCATTACTGCCAGACATGTCTGATTGTTCCTCATTATGGATCTCACATTTGGAAAATCGTATTAATATGGGCTTAGAATCTGTTGTTTCATTAGCTGACGATTTGTCCAAATTTACTAAAGAGAAGTTATTATACGGCGGAGATCTGTTTCGGGCCACAGATATTATGAATCAATTAGTGTCTAGAATGGAGGGCGCACTCGATGAATCACGTGATGACCCACAGAGACGCTCTCATGTAGTCAAAGAATTACTCACTGTATGATATGATTTAAACTAATCTTCATTTGATTGGCTTTATATTTGTATTTATAATAAAATTGCAATTTTCTATATATTTTGATATATTTGTTCATTAATTTTTTTTATATTTAATGTCTTAACAGTCTGTTCAGGAGGTGGTCAGCAATCTATTAGATGACAATCAATTGGAGTCATGGCATGAATTATCAGCTAGTGATCAAAGGGCTGCCATCAGCTCAATGATGAATGCATTGGAAAGAATGGCTTTACTTTTAGCTGAAACTAAATCCCAATCAAGTGATTATATCAGAGCTCATCATAATATATGTAAATTTAAAATTCGTTGTTAAAGATTTTCTTTAGTGTTTAACTTCTATTAAATGTCTATTCTATCATATGATTAGTCGTTTCGGTTCACGTGAGGTCTATATCATCATTAACTAATGGCTTACATTTACCGCCACTTCTGGAGTCATCAGAAGAAATGCCACATTCAGTGACATTGCTCTCAAATAGTGTTCATTTGACTCAACAAACACTTGCAGAACAGTCAACAACTTCTGGTTTGGTTAAAGTTATATTTTTAATGTATAAAAAATTGGCTCAACTTCTTAGACCTGATATGGAAAGCATCGATAATTTTCCAGTTATGCTGACATCAGATGGTGGTATGACTCGTCTTAATATAACCCGAATTATCAATTCCGAGATTATTGGAATTTTACTGAATCGGGAGAGATATACACCACTGACTGAACCAATTGAGTTCACGTTAAGACATCTGATAACAGACAATGTAACGAATGCTAAGTGTGTTTTTTGGGACTTTGAGAGAAGAGATTGGTCTCAACAGGGATGCCATACAATCAGTTCCAACGCAACACACACTTCTTGTCAATGTAATCATTTGACTAATTTTGCGATTTTAATGGATATCAATAATACAAACGTGAGATTTTGTTATTTAGTAATCAGTTAAGACTTTTTCGATTCAATTTTATTAACATTTCAGATGTCAGCCAATAATGAACTTGTTTTACGTGTCATCACATATATTGGTTGTACTGTTTCTATCATATGCCTTACCCTCACTTTGATTACATTGATTTCATTCAGGTTTGTTTTAATTATATTGTAATTGATGTTTAAGTTAATCTATAAAATGAATTGTTTGTTTGAACAGGAGCTTAAAGAGCGATCGGACCACAATCCACACCAATCTGTGCCTTTGCCTTATTATCGCTGAATCAATATTTCTTTTAGGCATAAATCAAACACAAAATAAGTTAATCTGTGGTCTCATTGCTATATCTCTTCATTACTTTTTCCTCTCATCGTTCTTATGGATGTTTTTTGAAGGCTTTCAGCTCTATGTTATGTTAATTGAAGTCTTTAATCACGAAAAATCACGAATCAATTGGTATTATTTGCTATCATATGGAGTGCCAGCGATTTTGGTTATTATTTCCGCAATCATTGATCCGCTCTCTTATGGGACTTCGAAGTATTGTTGGCTCAGAGCAGACAACTATTTCATTTGGTGTTTTGTGGGACCAGTTATTGCTATATTGATGGCTAATGTGATATTCCTTTCAATCGCAATCACAACAATGTGCAGACATGTCCCGCATATCTCTAATAAGACTAAAGAACAGACGAAGTTAACAACTGTTAAGTAAGTCACCGATAGTTTTACTCAAACTTATTATTTTTTATAGTCGCACAAAACGCAAAGCATTTTCTATTAGTTTCCAATTTATTAAATTCAAGCCTTTAATAATGTTTTTTGCTTTTAAGAAATGCTTTAAATTAATTCTGATTTCTATTCATTCTTTTCTATAATCTTTGATCTATTATTGCTTTTATTAATTTTTGCACTAATTTTGGAATATATTTCATTCGGTGAAAGACTTGACAAATCTGATTAACTTTTGAATTTTTTTGTAATACTCTTCTTCTGTCTAATTCTCAACTGACAAAAAAAGTGGTCAAAATTTAAATGTCGCTGATTTGAGGCGAATTAATCTTAAGTAAGAAATTAAATAAATATAATAATAATTTTCATGTAAAGTATTTATTACAAGTCTATGAATCTATTTTATCGAAATAGGGTTTGGATTCGTGGCTCATTAGCGCTGGTGTTTCTATTAGGCCTGACCTGGGCTTTCGGTGTATTGTATTTATCGCGTGAAACACTATTTATGGCGTATTTGTTTACGATCGCGAACTCTCTTCAGGGACTGTTTATATTTGTATTCAATTGTTTGCTTAATGAAAAGGTTCGCACAGAATATCGCAAATTGCTCTCTATTATGAATTTGACACCAATATGTCTGGAGACGTCTCCATCAAAATCAGCGGACACTACAGGAGATCAGATTCCGTCGTCGTCTGTAACTAACGATCAAAGAACGAGTTTATACTTAAATAATAGCAACAGTTCTAATGCAAAGGACTCATCCATCACAACCACATCGACCGCAATCAATTCAATGACAGGTTCGCATCCGTTAATCGGCAACAGTTGTGCGGCGCCGACCAATGGACTGATGATCGGACCATCAATTCCGATAACTAGTGAGACGCCAACAATGCGTCGTTCGGCTCATAAATACTATTTAACCGATGATTCCAGTGATTACGGCTGTAAACGATTGCAACAAAATCGATATCAGAAGCAGTCGTGTCGTGATATTTATTCATTACACGGACATCATGTCATGTCTTCACATCCACCGAGTTTTATAGAACACATATACGAATGCATTGATGAGGACCCGTATGTGGCAAAACTGCTATTACCGGCTATTCATCGATCGCTTGACGGACAACATGTGCGAACACTCAGTGATTCGTCGCGACATTCAGACAATAGACCACTCATTTCTTCAACTTCTTCGCCAAGAAGTCATAACTTTCACATTCAAGGCTCTAATACTGGTTCGTATTCTTGAATCTCAATATATTGATGAGTTATTTTGAATCTTCTATTAATTGAATAAAATTATTATTTCAGGTAATATTCATTTGCCTGCAATAGTTCGCGACAATACAGCAAATAAAACAACAATCATATGTTCGAGTCAACCAACAGTCGCATTACTAAACGGCGATCAAGTGATTTGTTGCACTTTAAACGATCACCAGTTGTGTGATCACAACCAACAATCGATTGCCAACCAAACTATGAATAATCAATTGCGTCAACAATTTTTAGTAAACAATAGTTTAAATAATTTGAATTGTTTGCCATCTGATAGACATCTGAGTAGTGACTGTTAAATGATATCAAATTTGAAGTGAACTCTAATCTCAATTATCATTTAACTTCAATTGTGATTTTCAAAAGTGAATCATTTGTCGCTCTGATTAACGACAAATTCATCAGTTATTTATGTGATATATTGACTATAAATTAATAAAACAAACTTTTATATTGTTTTTAATATACTTTTTGAGATACTGACAGTAATTATTGATTATTATTCAACAAAATAATCAAATTTAAGAAAAGCTCATTAATTGAATGTCTATATATACAGTACATATATATATATATATACAATACTTATATCTTAACATAAAATGTAATTTTTTGATTGTTATATTTAATTTTATAACTCAAACAACTTTTTACCGCTTATTGTTAAGCAAAAAATGTATTAACTAATAATTTGATAACACGTTTACTTTATTTACTTTGTTTTATAATTGTTTTTAAATTTAAAAACAATACAAATGATGTGTTTCTTAAAAATATAGATTTCAATCCTTTCTATTATATATATTTCCAAATCTCTAAATATTTTGAGTGTACATAAAATTCAATTTCTAAAAATAAATGAACTGATTTAAGAATTTAAGTATCATTTGAACTCTTATTTTTAAGCCCATATTTTTCATGAACTCTGTCATATTCTTTGATTAATAATAATTTATTAATGCTTAATAATAATTATTAAAAAAAATTTGTTAAAATTGGATAACTTTTTGCACAGATATATGGGTTCATATCAGACCTTTTTAAGTTAACTTAAACTCAGTGCCGTAGCCAGAAATTTTCGGCTGGTGGGGCAACAAATAATAAATAACTCTTAATTTAACAAATTTTATTGGATCTATTTCTAAGTCAATACAGTTTTCGGTGCAGTTATTTTTCTTTAGCAAATTCCGAAACTAATTCATCCAAATTCGAAGAAAAACCAATATCTCTTTCAATAGAAATTAGAGCCAAACTGTTTAACCTTTCATTACTCATTCAATTTCTTAAATAAGTTTTGATTCTTTTCAAAATATATTATCAATTTATATTTATTCTGCATTACAATACAATTGGGTGTAAATTAATAAGTTTTATTAAAAATTTTAAGCTTAAATTATATCCTTTTATCTCTTTACAGCATATAAATTATTAGGAGATACCGTTTGAACAAATTTTTAAAAACTTGTACAGACCTCACTTAAACACATCAAAATGCTTGGTGGGGCAATTGCCCCTTTTGCCCCTATGTGGCTACGGCGCTGCTTAAACTTTAAGTAAAATTAATTATTTTAATTAATTAGATAAAAATAACTTAACTTTAACTAAAATTGAAATGAAAAACTTCAATTATTTTTAGTTTTTAGACACGCTTTTGCAGGATTGCAAAGATTTGCAAAATAATTTCCACGAATGGATTACCTCATAATGAATCTCATTTCTTATCTTATTATTTACCGACAATCTTAAAATTGCTTTTCATATGATCACTTCATTTTCTCCGAGCACGAACTCGAGCACCAATTTTTGACCGAGCACAAGCACGAGCACTATCATCACTGCCGATAAGTGAAGATACTATCGTTCGAGTATTCAGTTTAATGAAAAGAATATGAAATGAGAGAATGAATAGTATGAATAGATTCTGTTAACACTCAAATTTGTATAATACAAACATAAATCTGACAAAATGTACTCTTTTAAGAATAAAACGAAACAAGAAAATGTATTTTTCTCATATCTTCGTATAAAAATGTTTGTGTCCAATACTTTCTATTCTCTAAATGTAGAAAATATCCTTTCGTCCCCCCTTTCATATATTTTTTAGTCCAGCTTTGGTATAAAAAAAAGCAGTTCTGAATAACGCACACATTTTGTGTGTATGTCTGTAACTCGATGCACGCGAATACTGCCCACTATAGAAACTAGTGGTTGGTTCGAGAGTCTCGATCTCGATCGGGTATTTCAACTCTCGATCCCGATCGAAAGCAATTAAGTCTCGAAAACTCCGATATAAAACTAAAGGCTATTGGAGTTTAATTA
>JAUJYT010000363.1:0-20391 GCA_033996565.1 Nanhermannia nana
AACTGAATCTGAACCACGCAATCGTTTAATTAATGATAAAATTAAACTTGAAAACAAAATTTTAAACCTAATAGATTTTTCAAATAAATATTTTTAGCAAAGGCATGCAGTACTCAATGCATTCAATTTCAGGGATTCTCTATTTTTGGAGCAGAAGTCAAAATCTAAATTCAAATCATTCATTTCTAAAACAATTTTTCTTAATTTTAGCAAAATATTTAAGATTTTTCAATTTTAAAATAATTAAAAATCAAAACTTTTAATACTATTGTTTGATTTATAGAATCATAAATCTAATCAAAAGTCTTTCGAAAAAATTTAAAATCTTTCAAAATCAAAGGGAAAGAAATTTACTTTTGATTTTTTTTACAAAAAAAAATCAATAGGGGAACCAATTTTTCCAATTTTATCTGAAAATTTAAAGAGGGACCAAGTTATGCATCTAATTTTTTATACAAAACCCCTTTCGGACTCCCTTTTCGCATCCATACTCCCCCACCGGGTCATAATAATAATTTTTTTTTGAAAATTTCTGGTGCCCTATGTCTAGTCAAAAGTACAAAGATTGAAGAAATTAAACAGAAACTTTTGCATTAGCTTTTCTCCCATAGATCTCATTATGAAAGTTCACTAACAATCATATCTCGTTAATTATTATGAATTAAAATCTTTTTAATCTAAGTTGTGGGCCATGTGAGAAACATCAGACACGTGTCAAACCTTCCTTATCTGGTACTTTGTGTTTTGCTGTCTTATTGTTCATACAAATTCTCGTTTTTATATATTTATTACAAAGACCAAAATTTTGAGCCAAGAAATTAAAACCTTTTGTCCATTATTTAGCTGAGAAGTTTATATTACTCTTATCTGTTAAATAATCTTTGTTTCTAATGGTCAGATACAGTACAGTATATTGATATATGATTATGCGCTCTCGTATTAAACCTCAACAATTATTCTACTTTGAATCGATTACTTTTTTGCAAATTCTTATCTACGATTTCATAAATTGAATTAACTGGGGAACAGTCAATTCAGTTTAGAAACAACTTGTGAACTGCTATATTAATTAAACAAATATTAAAATGTTTATCTAAAACTACAATGGAATAAACACAGAAACAATCAGTTATTCTGAGTGCAAATACAGTTGAATTAAAATAAAAAAATCGCTTCTCTCAAAAGAATATTTAAATATATTATTTTATGTAAATTAACGATGCAATGCGATAGAGATGCGACCAAATAATATCAATAATGTAAAACCACATGACTGTCAAAAATATTATTAAAATAAATGAATATGTATTACATTATACGCTCTCTACAGTATTGAATAGAATTCATTGCAGTTATATATTCAGTATAACAACATTGACTATTGTATTGCTAAGTAACAAAAAAACATTATCTGCAGATGCATTTTCATTTACTTTCTCTTATCATTTTGGCTCCACTAATATTAAGGCAGTCACGCTTCAAACATATAAGTTTTCGGTATATCTTAGAAGCATGAAGTACGCTCTGGGAAAAGTTAATTTTGCTATGTATTTAGCACTAGACTAACATTTTATTGGGTTTGGCTGACCTTAACTGTTATATAAATGAAATTCATGTGGCATTTAAGGTGAATTGAAATTCTTTCAGATTGAAAGTTTGGCATTATTTTGAACACAATTTTCAAAGATTTTCAAGTCTTTAAGAAAAATTTTTGAAACAGGATATTAAAAAAACTGTTCCTACTGTAACGGTAGTCTCTAGAGCTTTAGTTTGCAGACTCAATCAATAGCTGTCACCATAATTTTGATCCCTTTGGACAGTCAGTAGGTTATTCGAATGCCATACTAGACTCTGACTGACATGTTTATATAACTTACTAGTTAGTTAAGAATAACTCCGCCCTATTGCGAGTGATCTGCCTCCGATACCTCTTTTCTCTAGTGTATATACTTTTAACTTATACGTTTACAATATACGCATGCATTTATCATTATAAAGTCAAAGAGCAAATTAGAGCTATGACAGTGTTTTAACAAAGCGTTTCAAAGAGTTTCTTTGGGATATTTCTAGAAATATTTTCAATATAGAAAAATTTTAAAGATTATTCAAGATTCTTTTAATCAAATGGTGTGGAAATTCTTTGAGAATAATTTCTGGAAATTTGCTTTACTAGATGAGGATCGATATAAAAAAATATGTTTTAATGCTCTACTTTTCATGAAATGTTATTAAAATAAATTAATACACCAGAGAGTTAGAATTAAATCTTAAAATTGAAATATATAGCCGTTTCATTTATTGACTTTGAAGGTTTTTGGAGGTTTTTGGAGGCTTTCATCCCGAAACATAAATGAATTTTATGAAATTTTTTGAATGTATCATTTGTTGAGACGGAGCTTTTGACCTGAGATGCGCTGCTGAACTGTTTATCAATGGATAAAGGTACATAATTTGCTCAGAAAAAACGGATGTTAATTTTTAAATTCTGATTAATACAAACTAAAGCACTAATAAAATTATTAGATAAGTGTATTTTTGTTTGTCCTGAAATCTCCAAATTTGGATAAGGCAGCGCATCAAACTTTAAAATTACGAAAATACAATTGAGTATGCCTACCATTTGCTTATCCGAATGACTTGTGACCGGTGTCAAATTAAAGCTTTTAAAATGGCCTTTACAACTTTGGCCTTTTCAGATCTTATGTGAGATAATGATTTTTGTCTTATTTAGTTAAAAATCTTTAGCCATTATATGCTCAACCATTAATTCTATTATATTTGTTATATTAATAATTAATTTTTAACGGAGAAACATCTTTTGAACTGATAATTTAGTATTGAATACGAATTTACATCTCATTGCTAGAAATTCTGTTTCTGAAACAAAGAGAATTCTAACAATTTCTAACTTTTCTTTTCAAAGAATTTTCTCATTCTAGTGATAGAAGTACTGTAGTTTTGAATTTATTTTAAGGAATTGTTTGCTTTTGCCTTCTGGAGAAAGTATTTTTTCAGATTATTAGTTAAGATTAATTTGAAGTTTAGTTTTTGCACAACTCGTTATAGCTTCCAAGTTTTCCTATGTTTAAGTTATTTATTATTAGTTATCAATGTTTGTCAAAAGTGAGTCTCATATTTGTTTATTTATTACATAAAAATACTTTATGTTAATTTGATCTCTGTTATAGACATTGTGATAAGTTTCATAAAACTTATTTAACTATTACTGTATACCGAATTGCAATTTTATGAGAGCAGTTACTGTTTTGATGATTTTTTCATGTTAGACAATACGAGTTAATTGTGTTTGAAGAAGAGCGAGAATTTCTAGAATACTCCGCACTAAGCATTTTCTTTATACTATACTGAATCGTGTTAAACATTATAGTTTGGTCGGCTTTAGTTTAATCTCTTATCGTAGATCTCACTCAAGTGTAAATAGAAGAGCATAAAACATTTTTCGTGAACTGCATTAATTTATATTTTGAGTAATTGGTAATAATTAGATTAATTGATCACTGAATCTCATTTAGTTGAAGTATTCATTGATGTTTTCATTTCAAAAGTACCGATACTTAAATCAAGATTTCAAAATTAGAGTCCATACAGGTTTAAATGACAAATAACTCAAATTATATACTTATAAAAATGAAAGCAATCATCATTATAAGTGTCTTCAGTAAAAGCAAAACATTTTTCAATATTTGAGACTTAGAAAATAAAGATTACCTATACCCATGTTTATAATATTTAGTATTAGACTAAAGTTATAACTAGAGACGAGACTTTCGGGAGGCAAAAAGTAACTTTTTCGGGTGACAAAATTGAAATTTTGGGTAATTTTGGGTAATTTCGGGAACCAATTTAAAAACTACTCATTTTAAGTTAAAAAAAGATCTAATTCAACAGAAACTAGAGGCGCAAAAGTTGTTTTTAAGCGAAAATCTAAGGAATTATCATAAGATTTGAACTGAAGCTAAGTCAGGATTTTTGTTTAAGCAACTGTTCAGCTTATCCATCGCATAACCATTTAACTCTTTTTTGACTGAGTCTCACTGAAATACCTTTTATAACGTGTTAATTCTAAGAAATGTAGATATGAAAAAATTGTTTCTACTCAAGTCATTGCTCATTTTAATTAAACTTTAATAAAATGATGGAAAAAAATTACAAAGCTTAAAATTCCACAGAAAATCATAAAATTCGGGGAAAAATAATGAATTTCGGGGAAAAATCTTGAATTTCGGAGATTCGGGAGAAAACTTAAAAATCGGGAAATTCGGGAGTCTTAAAATTAACTAATTTTATGTTTTTTATGCATAACTATGACCCTTGACCTTATTTCAGATTAATTTAAAAATTCGGGAAAATCGGGAGGTTCCCGAAAGTCTCGTCTCTAGTTATAACAATAGGTTCACATTTTATTTGATATTACAGGTATTTGATTATTTAATTTTGAGGTCGAATTTAATGATATAGCCCGTATTCATATTTTATTATTTTATGATAAAATCTCATGTTTCACCGTTTTGAGCCCCTCGGTTTTTCAAGAAATCTTGAAATGAACCCCCCCCCCCCCCAAAGGTCCCGAAGCTTGTCCAGGTATGCATTTAACTGCTAGTCTATGGGAAATGCTCTTATGAAAGCTTTTTAAAAATTTTAGCCAAAATCTCAAATAGATGTTTAACATTAGTAATAGTCGGTAATAGTAAAACATAGGAAAGAGCTTTCATTATTAATCATTAAGTAATAAACTTTTAGTACTTAATTCATTGAATATATTTTGTTTTCTATTTAATTTGCGATTAGCTTTGACTAAAAGGAAGCCCAGACTTTTATGTGAATTAAAACAATCTCATTATAGAATATTCACATTAATTTTGAATATATTTTTTGGTCCGTCAACCAGTTTATTGTTTTTACGATTGATCTAAATTACGATATTAAGCGATATTTAAAAAAAAAGTTATTCGGCTTTGAATTTTAAATAAAAAGCTTATAAATATTACATAATATGGTCATCAGTTGCATAACTCAAATATAAAGCTTATTTTTTGCAAAATTCTGGTTAAAATGGGTTTTGGGTTATTTAATATAATGAAATTGATAAAAGTCATACGACACTCATTTGAATTAATAAAAGTGTGTTTTGAATATTGCAATGAAAACTTAATAACACTTTTTCATTTATAAATTAATGTTTAGTAATAACTCACTTGAGGTTAACTGACTTTTTTAATTTTTTTTATGACTGTCCGTGTAAATGACGTCATTAGGACTGTAATAAACTGCTGTAAATTAACAAAGTAAAGAATGCAGAGCACAGTTATTGCAGTTTGGATAGGGCTTCAAAAAACATGTTTAACGAATTTGTGAATCATTTCTCTTTTCTGATGAATAAATTTTTCACTCTCTTTCTCATGCTTTCTGCCCATTAATGGATTAATTTTTCAGAAGTTTAATTAACTATTAGTACTTTCTATGAAAAATTTATGGAATTGTAATAACAAATAACGGTTAAGAGTAGAGAATTAGTATAAAATTTCATGTGGCACAACACACATTACATTAGCACAAGTGCTGTGTACAGCATAATAATTAAGTTAGTTTATAGCAAAGCATGAATACTAAATAGCTGGCTGTAAGTGTTTTCATTAGCATTAGTAGTTTTTTAGTAATATGTTTGAAATGTAAAGAATTTGTTTGTCATTCATAAAATGTATCGATTTTTTTAGCTAAGAGGCCACCCGTTGAAGAAACAGCAAATTTTCTACAGACATTACTAGCAAATCATGGCCCCAATTATCTGGAAAAACTTTTTGGTAATAAAGCGAGAGACGCCCTCGCGCCACTCGGAGGCTCACACAAAGTGGCCGTTGCCCTGTCAGGTTTGACAAATACCAGTTTCACACCTTTTATGTCTTTTTATGTTACCTTAAGAAGTCTGAAGTAATAAAAGCTTATTTTATAGAAAGCGAGACATTAGAAGATTTCGGAAAAGCTCTTCATTTGATGAGAAGTGATTTGGAGCATCTCAGAAATGTCTTTATGGCTGTAGAATCTGGCGATTTGAGTCTACTTAAGTCACTTGGTATCAGAGATACAGAATTGGCGGATCTCAAACTTTTTCTCGATAAGTTAGTCAGCACTGGATTTATGGACTAAAAGCGATTAAAATAGTATTGTTTAATAGCCTCTCAATTATAAGAACATATGAGGTTTAATTGTAAATGAATTCATGATAGCAACTATCAATTTTTCTGTTATAAGTTAAATTTTAAATGGTTAGGGTTTACGACAATGCTCTCTGCATTCATTTTTTATAATCTAAATACTTTTTAAATTTCAAAACTATTTTAATAACTAACAAATTTATGCATTTCTCAAATTTCAAGATATTCAAGAATATGTGTGAACTTGCAATTCATGATTTGTTTTAGACTTTCAACTCTTTTTGATTTACATTTTGTGACGTAAATGTGTTGGCGGTTCAGTCTGTGCTACAGAGCGAATCAGTTTTTCGATTCTTTATTACAGTCTTGGTTCTGACTATAACTCTAGAATAGTTGCGTCGATATTGCACGTCAGGGCTTTCTCAGCAATAATTTAACACTAATATCTATTTTGTTAACACAGAATACTAAATATATAGATAGGATTAAAATAATATTAACGTCAAACAGAACCTATGCTGCAATACTATTATTATTGTCTGAGCTCTAGTTTTGTTAGCTATTTAACTATTTTATAACTCTGATAAGCAGTAATTGTCTTCGAAGTTATAAGGAGTGAGAAAATTAAGAAATGTGATCATTATATTAATATGACTTAAATAATTACAGAAAAATATATATTGATAGTTGCTATCAATTGTAAAATTTAAATATTGTTATGCATACGCATGTAATCCTATATTTATTGTTACTGTACATTCAGAAAAACTTTAGCTTTGTGTACAATTGCTAAATAACTTATTTTACGCTTCTATTGTATATCGAGATAGTAATTGTTTAAAATCCAAAAACTCTTAGCTTATAGGATCACAATCAGTATATTATAAAGAGTCTCCTTAAAAGTCACAAAAATACAATTTTAAATCATATAACTATTTGTTTTGTTTTGTATGTGAAGTTCATATTCATCACTACAAATAATCGTAAAATCTCTTTAAATAAATAGTGAAATGTCTAAATCTGTAACAATTTGTCATTTCTGATAAATTTGTTATCTGATTCACTTGAATATAATTCAAAATTTTTGAGAGTTAAACATTTGAACTATTATTTTAATTATATATTTGAACGATTGACTGTATATTCATAATACTCATGAAAATTGATTTAACGCTAAAAGCTTTTTATTTTCACATAAAATAAATTGTTTTGAAATCATTTGCTGAAAATTAAAGTCTGATTAAATTATTGTTCATCTAACAAAAGTTGTCAAATGGTCTCAGTTTGTACTAACACTCTTTGGCATTAACTTAAGCAAAGATGCATTCAATAATCTATTGCATAAAAGCAATCAAAAAGAATAAAAGAAGATGCAAACAGTTGGCAAATTGTTGTTCTCTAAACCAGTAGTTCTCAAACTTTTTTGCTTTGCGGACCACTTGCGGACCATCGCAATCACGTGATTCTCATAGAGCCTAATGTTAAAACATTTAGCTCTGCGGACCACTAGTCGTCCGAAAAAGGGAGTTTCAAACCGATGCTCTAAACTATTGGGGACCTATGATTACGAGTATGGAAAACCCAATTTGATTAATTGGCAAATTTCAGAATAAAGAGATGGAGTATAATAAATGTATGTAAAGCTATAAATCATACAACTTTGAAAGTTGTTGCAAATATACATCATATACACCTCACCTTTACTTTCAATTCTTTAAGGAATAAGAAGTTTCCATTGTTTTGCAAAACTTAACAGTTTTAATATCAACACTATATTTCATCTAAAATAGATTCATCTCTTCTTTGATAAACTAACGTTTGATTTTACTATTTTTTTACATTAAACAAATGATTAATTGAGTTATTATTTAAATTTAGATATTTTAATACATTTTAGAAATCTAATAATAGCTCAATAGATAGCTTCAAAACAAAAGTTTAATTTCTAAATTTTAAGTCGTTAACTAAGACGGTTGTCATTTGATTGAGCATTAAATAGGTCTTAATGTTGGACAATATTTCAATTTAATTTCAGTAATAATTATTACTGAAATCAGAAGATTAGATCTTCTTCTTAACAAAGTTTAATCAAATATAGCGTGATTCGTGATAATAAGTATATAACGTTTATATGAAGTTTAGGTAAGCTTATCAACAAATCTTAGTTGTTTTGAAATAAAGATATTTTATTCGTGCCATTTGTCAATATTTATCATAGGCCTGAACTTTGCTGATTATCTCATTATATCAAACTTGCTCTTTATATAAAGAATGTTTGCTTTTGATGCTATTTAGTCAACTTGACTACTAGTATGATATTTTGAAAATGTCCGCATCAACATCGCCAACGACATAAACTTTTGTCATTTTAAGCCTAAAACTTTTGATCTTTTTAAAAATATATGGAAATATGCATTATATGGTATTACTTGAGAAGCTTCAGAATAGATGGGATTTAATGGAGTTAAGGTTGAGTTCAGGAGATATATGAAAAGAATATCTTATGCTTTTCATTATTTATTTCAGAATAATTTAAAGCTTCAAAATAAATGTGAATTTCTTTCAAATTCGCTAATAATATAAATTGCTTTTAGAAACAATAGAATCCAAAATAAACATATTTTAAATTTTATTAAACATTGAATTTTTTTCTTTACATCAGAAGCTTTAATAGCTCTATAGAGGCGTCGGTTAAAGTTTGGTTATAGCAGATTCCAGTTCACTGCAGTCCAGTTCCATATTTTGGACGCGGTCTCAAATCGAAACCAAGCACTCGGTTCATAACATAATGAATTCATAACTGAACTGTTATTCCACTAGTTTTATGTCTGAAAATAATTAAATATTTATATAAAGGATTTAGTGTTTTAATGATAACCGTCACTGCTTGAGACCTTATTTTGACCAACAATTGTATACTATTCTAGTGATAGATTAGTTCAATGACTATTATAATGATAACTTGTTTTTTCTCCACAAATTACTACAAATAAAGATATCAACAGAAGAAAACTAATGAGATGTTGTCTACAAAAAATGTTTTACTTATTCACTAATAGCCTTATAATTAAAGCAATGACTATAGCTTTGGGTCAGTAGTCAGCAAAATATATTGTATTCCTTAAGAATAAGAAAAGAGTGACGATTATTAGTATAAGAAAAGTTTTATTTGATGTGATACTAATCTAATGTCGAAACTTCGATCCAATTATCGAATGACAATCTAAGTGTTCGAAGGAATTAATGAAATCAATTCTAAACGTATTGATAATACTGTAAACTGAAAAAAAGGAATAAAGAAAATACATAGGATTTTATGGAAATTTCATTTATTATTTATAACTTATATATAGTGTTTATTTATATATATATATACTGTATATATTGGTGGCATTTTGTCATTAATTAGTTGAGACCATTACGCGTTTATTATATCAAATTGAATATATTGTGCAAATATAAACAGATAAAAGTTATACATAAGTGAAGTAAAAATTGCACTATAGAAGGGTTATTCATATTGGTTTGGTATAAGTTAATGCGGAAAAGTACCAGTTTATCACCTAATGTGCAACATTTCGAAAGCACCAGAATTTCTAACAAATAAAAAATTGGGGAAATTGTACGACAATTCGTAGACAGTTTTAAATTTTGCGATAAGTTTCGAATCCAAAATTGCGGATTAATGTTATATTAATATATTTCGTGAATTTATAGTTGTTTTTTATTTAATGGTAATAATAGATTGAACTTTTGGCACATGATCTATAGATAACCCCATTTTCCTTATACCACAAAAGAAGAGTTATGTATTATGTACTTATTGTTTGTTTGTCTTAAAACAGATGATTGCACCGAAAAATTAACATTAAAGTCATAAAGTGGTGCGCTATAGAAAAAGGTGAATAAGAAAAATACTGACAAAAATTATTATTATATTTACAATTACTAAAAATGAAAATTGGCATTTGCTAAGAGAGGTTCAAAATTAAGCAGTTTTTCATTTTTTGGCAATATATGGACTAAATATCAATTAAGCTTTGATAAGATAACTTATGATTCCTACATAACCATTAATTTGTTTAAGGTGTCAATCGATTTAGTTTTAGTCTAAATTGTTTTATATTAAATTAAGCCAAAAGATGAGTATTTAACCATCAGTTGACCATAAGAGTATGTGATTCCATCGGTGCCGCCGAGTCATACAGTGTGTCTGTGTCTTGAGTGGGCTCTCCTTGAAGTTGGCACTGATTGCTTAGCGTTCCAGCGCCACAATCGCAGAAGAACCTTACGTTCAAATAATTAAATATTAATGTCATAAAGTAATAAAAGTAGAGAATCGAGAATTACTTTTCTATTACTATTCTATTCATAGCTTATGCTTATAAATGATTTAAATGCTCAATTCAAGCAATGCCTTCATTTCTGTATATACAGTATATCCTACACTACTGTTGTGTAACACTAAACACACGAAATATACTTATTTTTTATTTATATATAATTTTTTATAAAATGAAATCGTAATAAACGTAACGGTATTATAGTTTACATAAATAAAAGCGTACATTATATTAATCTGATATCAACTTTTAATATAATATTTTTATTGCAATGACTTTTATGCCCACAAATAAAAATATTTTTATTTGGCTTTCTTGGAATTTAATTTCTTTTAAAGTTATAAAAAGTTTAAAATAGATTTCTGAGTAATTTTGTAAAGTGTTATCTTTTAGGTATTATTTCCATTAAACAAATATTAGATTCTATTTTATTAAAATTGAGTGTATTGTCACACAAATAATGCCAGACATAAGATATATATGAAAAGAATAGAGTTTGAGGTAAATTTAAATACCTGTCATGTCTGATGAACTCTACGTCATGACCGCTATGACATGTTTTAATGCAATTAACACAAATTGCATTTCGATCAGTAGTATTACAAGTGCGACACCTAATCATCATTAAACAAGTGTGTGATTAATGTATAAATCAATGATATATTGTGTGTATGACATACCTATAGAAGTCATGCATAGGAAAGCTCGTATAACTTGATATTTTGTAGAGGCACTGACCACTATTAACAGCCTTTTCCACTGCATTATGATTATCATAGATTTTATTTCCTTTGAGGATAGGCTGAACACCACTCGCAAGACAGAGACCACCGAATCTATTATTGAATATTTGATTGTACTCTAGAGTTGCGGTGGCGTTATTAGTGATTTCGACGCCAGCGGCCAAACCATCGAAAATCCGATTACGTCTAAGAACAGGATGACTTTGAGTGCTGATTAAGACACCTGCTTGAGCGTTGCGGAAGATGTCGTTCTCTTCGAGAATCCCTTTCCCACCATTGAATATACAAACGCCTCCATCGCGTCCGTCATATATCTTATTACGTCTTAGAGTAGGATTACTATCAGTCTTGATCCAAACGCCTGCCATTGCGTTATCAAATATTTCATTTTGCTCTAACATTCCGAGCCCTCCATTATAGACGAGAACACCCCCGTTCTGTCCGCCCCATATCTTATTTCTACGAATAACAGGATTACTTCCAGTACGTATTTGAACGCCTGAATACAAATGATTAAAAATATCGTTCTCTTCAAGCCTTCCGTGTCCGTTGTCATAGAAATACACTCCCACTTGTTTTCCGCTATGAATACGATTTCTGCGCAGAACAGGAGTACTGCCGGTTGTGATCCAAACACCGGCCAAAGTGTTGGCATAGACTTCGTTCTCTTCGATGAGTCCCTGACCCTTCTCATGGACATAAATGCCTCCGTGTTGGCCGTGATGTATCTTATTATACCTCACTATAGGATCACTTGCAGTCCTAATCTGAATACCAGCCAAAGCGTTCCCATAAATGTTGTTGTGCTCTATAAGACCTCTGCCCTCACCGAATATATAGACCCCTCCCTGATGTCCGTTATAGATCTCATTTCGTCTAATGGTTGGATTACTTTGCGATGTAATCCAAACTCCGGCAAAATTATTCGAATGAATTCTATTTTCAATGAACTGTCCTCTGCCCGACTCGTGCACATATATGCCACCCGTCTGCCCGTGATGTATCTCACACCGTACTACTGTCGGGTTTGCGCCCGCTTTCACTTCAAAGCCTGCGATTCTGTTGTTGTGAATATCATTGGCTTCGAAATAACCCAAACCGTTATCAAAAGTGAAAACTCCGACATCTCTTCCGTGGTGTATATGATTCCTACGCATGATAGGGTTGGCATGATTTTTGACCCAAACTCCTGCCAAAGCGTTTCTACTGATCTCATTCTCTTCATATATTCCTTGTGCAAAATCTGTTACATAAAGGCCCACATTCTCGCAGTCACTTATATCGCAATTCTTGATAACTGGTTCAGCGCCTGAGCCGCTCACGCAAACAGCGGCGCCGACAACAGAAGTGCTACGAATAACACAATGGTCTATAGTTGGGGAACAATTCTCATTGATTTCAAGGCAGTAATGTTTATGGTGTGGCACAGAAGAAGTGACATCAGGTGAGAATTTAAGTGATGCATATCCTAAATATGCATCTCTGGCCCCCTCCACAAAAGTGATCGTAGACTCGCTTTCTTTCTCTAATATTACATTTTCTGCTATATTTCCCGGAGCTGTCAATACATAAATTTGAACAAATTTAATAATAAGATCAATACATGAAAGGCACAGTTGACTCACCGGCTCCTATAAGAGCAACGCTCGAGTCAATGATGAGGTATTCAGGTTTATAACAACCCGTGTGAATAAATATTAGCGAATTTTCTAACTCTTCAGAGTAAGTAAATGCTTGCTCTATAGTATCAAAATATGTTATATTTCGACCTTTATATCGCTCCGGATTTGCTTCCAATTGTTCCTGATATCCGGGCCTCACATGAACGCCACGATACTGGACATAATTAAATCAATTATTACACACATTTACTCAACATATTCATACAATTTGTTATGTCTTTTGTACTTCAATTAGGCTTTTATTTTGTCTTTTGTGCTAAAACTCTGATTTTGTTTGTATTGCTTGCAAATGATTGAACAAAACAAAGTCTTACCAATTGTTTGAAACTCTCTTTCCAAGGATTTTCAAGTTCGCAATCATCGTATTGAACGAACTCGAACTTACACGGATTCGTGTGAAATAGCGGTGAATCATATTCGTATACATTATGATAAAGACTTTTCCTTTAATATAAACATTGCTATTAATGTTTCATATAATACAACACTATTGTCATAATTAATGCAAAACTAGTCAAACATCGATTCGATATAATGAACAAAAACTTATTAACTGTTTAAGGCTTTGATATGAATCATAAAAATGCAAATCAATTGAAGACTTACCACAATTCACAATCATTTGATATGGTATGGAAGCGCTTACAGACTTGTGCGACACGACACAAGTCCTGCTCAAGAAGATAAGAGAATATCGTGAGAAGAACTTCATCGGGCAGTTCATACAACAGATACAACGCCGCTGTTCCCAAACCTGACCATCAATTGGGTTCGCATTAATTCAATTCAGACATTAATTAAAACAATTGAGAAATAAGTCAAACCTTCATTTGTCTGATGAAAAGCATTCGATTTTCGGGTCTTTTTCCGCGAATTGACTGCTTGTGTACAACACGAGACAGTTGTCGCCGAATGACTCGAACAGGAAGAAGAGCTTGAACTCGAAGAAGTTGAACATGAATTAGATGGAGAAGAAGACGACGGAACGGATGAAGTGGACGACGAAGATGTGGATGAAGTGGTGCTGCAGTTTGTGATCAATGAGTGCGCGACTGAGTCATGAATTGGCGATAATTTACGTCTTAAATCATACGGCGATTGATGGCATCCGAACAGTAGTGGACTTACACATGAAGATGAGGACAATGCGGGTGATTGTGGTGACAGTATTGACGACGATTTGCTGCTATGGCTCACTATTCCTATGCTTTCTGTTGTTTTAAATATTAATTTAATTAAATATTATTATATATTAAATCATATCTTTATATAAATATAATTAAAATACCATTAATTGAATCACTTTTTGTCAGTGAACTACAGATACGTTTAATGCTTTTCTTTCGCGATCTTTTCATTGTTTGTCTCGAACGCGATGTCGTCGAAGACATTCTTCTCTTTTGAGACCAATTTATTTAATAAATATATTCGTTTCCATTCGTTTTGCAAATCAATTGAACTCTTGTTTTGAACTAAACTTATAACACATTAAAAAAGAAAAACAAATAAATGTTTTTATATTTAATTTATTTGATATGAAATGACATTAAATGATATATAAAACAAAATTGACGGCCATTTTGGTTGTACTATAAGTAAGGGTAAGGGTAGGGCTTGTGGTGCAGTCTGACTAAAGTGAACTTTTTGCGTAAATGATAACATTTTTAAGTTGAGCCCAGAGTGCGATCGCACACAAACACAACCCTATCAACTAATTGTAATAGAAGTTCATTTAATTATATTTAGCTTTCATTGCTTCCTGTGCACTGTTTGTCTGTATTTTAAAAATTTA
The DNA here is from genome assembly GCA_033996565.1 of Nanhermannia nana. Lineage (NCBI taxonomy): Eukaryota > Metazoa > Arthropoda > Arachnida > Sarcoptiformes > Nanhermanniidae > Nanhermannia > Nanhermannia nana. Next base: position 14,734 of record JAUJYT010000363.1, read on the forward strand.
CAAATTAACCAAAAAGTTCACTTTGACCGACTGTAGCGCAAGCCCTACCAATACCCTAACAAAGACAGTACTATTGGGGGGAAAAGAGACCCAAACGAACGCACATAAGACTGATTTCTCCCCTTTTAACTACTGACACATCTATAAGACTGTACGTCAATATAGTATTCGTTCTGTTTTTTATTGCGTACTTTCCTATAGGTTTACATTAAAAATAACGTCATTTTAATGCTTTTGAATCCCTCTTTACGTAAAGAATGAGAGAATTCAAACATTTATTTATTATTTTAGACGTAACTCACGTTCTGTCAAAACATAGAATAATAATAACAAACATTGGCTTCAAAACATGCAGTAATCAAAACATTTAAAATTTAAATTACTTTTCAGTCAATGGTTTCTAATATTAAACTATTTTCTCATTGTTTTTAATTAATGTCAAACTTTTAATGATAACCAAAATGCTTATCAATAAATACAAGCCTTTTATGCCATAAAAATGTGATATTAATTAAAAGACAGTATAACTAAAAAGTTATAAACAATAGTATAATGTCATCAATGCCTGAATCTCCTGAACATAAAGTTTTTATTTGTGATAATTCTGCAAATGATCTGAATTTGAACATAAATACCAATTCATTGAGAGAATTGTCTGAATGTAAGGGATTGTCTTTGAGCGCATTTCTCTGTCAACTCATTTCTAACGTCAACAACAATTCAGGTATTAATCAATTTCAACATTTATTTATTTATTTATTTAATTAATATTAAAATTGTTGAATAGAAAAGTGTGACGTTTGGAGCGATGTATTGCTGGATGTAATCGACAATAATGTCATTGAAATGAATGATTCGATGCTTTTTGAAGTGTTGAACACAACAGTTATCAAAAGCAAGAGTCAGTCAATGGGTTGTCGTTTGTTTGCCTGCAAACTGTTGGCCAAACTCAGCACACGTTTAGACCAATTTGTTGTTAATAATAAGATATTACCATTAGTGCAATGTCTGTGCCATGACTTGGAGTCTGTCATCAGAGTCCATATGTGTCGACAATTATTTCCAATTTCTCGAAATATTAGGTATTTATGAATGTTATGTCTTTAGGTTTACTATAATTTTGATTTGAATATAGTTTGGAGACAACGAAGAATCAAATTTTGCCGCAATTAATAGAACTTTCAAAAGACGACGAAAATATAGTGAGAATCGCAACCATCGAGTCTTTAATTGATTTTCTGTCAACACTCGATAGCGAAACAATAGTCCAAATAGTTTTGCCCTTAATTGTAGTGATGTTTGAAAAAGCCTTTGAATCGAAAGACAACTCACTACCGCTCATATTTATAAATTTTGGTAAATTGTGTCAAACTTTGCCAAAAGACCTCATCGCACAAGAGAATTGGTTTCTCCACTATTACTGCAATATTTATTCAATGACTAGTGGTTTGCAATTGTTGTCAAAAGACGAAGACTTCAAAGAGAGAGATATTCAATGCAGGACTGTGTTGGCCATCAATTTTCCGGTAATTTCTGTTTAATTTAATGTTTATATTTGAGACTAACAGTTACTCTTTTTATTGATGAGGTTATGCTTCAAAAATATGGTGCAATCGATTCCTTACTGTCTATTCTCGATTCTCTTTGTTTTGATGAGAATATTATTGTATTCAAAACGATTGCTTCAGTATTTGATCAAATTATCGCCAGTTTAGAAAATCCATACATTATTTATCCTCAACTATCAAAGCTATTGTGTAGAAGAAGTATTGATATTTTGAAGGCTTTAATGCTTTTTTTCGACAAAATATTGATTGCAATTATTATCTCAACGCCAGTCGACAAGTTTGTAAGTTATAAGTCATTTGCATATAATTTATTTAATGTCAGTAACTGTTAAGTCTTAATAGGTTTTAAAGCCTTTTTAAGTAAAATAATCTCAATATTTAGGATATTTTGTGCGAAAATTTAGTGCAAAACTTAACGGAATGCGAAAATACTCTCTCATCTTATCTCGACTGGAGATCACACGTAGACTTCTTTGAGAACTTGTCTCGTCTGATGCCATACATACCGGTGAATCTTATCAAAAGTAATCTCATATCAATGCTTATCAATCGAATTCTGAAAGGTGTAAGTGTTATAACTTATAACATAACTATAAAATTATAGATAAACGCATTGCAAACATAGTTTGATTTAATCGCATATTAATGTATTGCCAGTAATATATGTATTGATTTATTATTACAGAGAGGAATTCCGAGAAGAGTGGCCGCATCTCGTTGTGTATTAATTACATTTCGTGATATTCCTATTTTATTACAAGACCTCGATATCTATCGCTGGTTTGTCGACAATCTCTGTTATGCAAACAGTTGTTACGATCGTATGCTATTTATTAAGGTGTGCGAAATGATGCATGAATTATGTGATAAATCGATTATAGTCTCCTATATTTTCGAGCCTTTACTACACCTTCGCAAAGATAGAGTACCTAATGTTCGATTAAATACTTGCAAAACATTTAAGTTATTCTCTTCATTGCTAACAACTGTTCCTGAAATTAGCGTTCGTTTGAATAAATTGAAGCTATTTTTTCTGTTAATGTTGAAAAACGAAAGAGATCGCGACGTTCTCGAGAGTATTAATGCATTAATTGATTGCTTTCAATGGAGAGAAGATTTTAATAAAGTAGAAATGGAAGAGTTGACCTTCAAATTCGATAACATGTCCATTAGTTGTTCACAAGAATCTCAAAATTTTAAAGACGTCAATAAAAACGTGTTCGCCAAACAAGATATTAATTCCAATCGAATCGATTCAAATAAGTATAAATCATCTTTACCTCAACCGATTCGATCTAATAGTAAATCGATTACACCTCTAATATCGTCGACTAATATCGTCGTCAATGGACTGCATGCGATCCCTTCCAAAATTCCAAAGCCTATCAATAAGTCAATTAAATAATTTAAAACTTAGAGTTACTTTAGTTCTACTTATATTTTTATTTAATATCAGTTTTAGATATTTTATTTATTAAAAGTGTTGTGCCTTTGAGAATAAACTGCTATTTTAATAAATTAATACATTTTACAATCGATTTTGATCTTCAGATCAATTGCACCAGTTTTTGTTTTGTAAACATTTTCCTTTAAACCATTTTAATTGAAATTTATTAGCGTTTCCTTTCATAAGATGTGTTTCTGCATCAGAAGTGGATGGGATGAGTCTTTTATTATTCCATTTGGAGTTCTGTTCTAAAATAGCATCTTTCAGAGCAATTTTATGGAAATCTTTTAAGCAATGATAACAGATATTGCATTCCATTGATTTACACGATAAATGGCAATTAGGATTAGAACAAAGCTCTTCATAAACAGATAATTCTTTATCCGATACCATCATATTCCATATTTCCGGAGATCTTTCATTCCATGATCTGAACTGTAGAGTTCTCGCGACTCCGACCAGAGATAATAGATTGAAAATAACCTAATATTTCGTTTATAAGATTCAATTTATATTATAATTTAAGTAGAGCTCAGCTTTTAAGATCTGATCACCTGTTCGTATAATAGTCTATTTGGTAGGAAATGAGATGACGACAAATTAGGCGACATATTGGCTTCCATTAGAAATACATTCAAGTCTTCATCTAAAGCGAAATCGAATCGAACCATTTCAAAGAAATGCCTGTTATTTATTGATCACATTATCACTCAATTCATTATGATTTATGTGTATTTAATTGAAAAACAATTGGAAACCTCGTAGTCTTATGATTGGCTGTAATTCTAAGCATTTGTTCCTCTTTTGTGTAATAAACTGTTTTAATTGAGTCTTCCATTTGTTTCCATACTTTGTTCGGATCTTTTCCTAATGATCTCAGATATGTATTGAAAGTTTCTTTCATATTCATATTCAAGTCCACGAAATATTTTCTGAGTGAAGGCATCTGTTTAGAGAAGTGTATAATTTGTAAATTAACTTCAAAAGTGATGAGTCCATACCTCCCACGTCGGAGTATAATCATCCCCAACAACATAAGTGTCTAAATCTGTTGTATTGAACGGAAAGTATGGTTTGGCACAAAAACGAAGCAATGCATCGCTTTCGTAAATATAAACTCTCAGGGGATTTATTGATGTCATCGTCACATACAGTCCGATATCAAACTTTCTAAAATAAACAATTATTTTCAAATATATTATAAATTATGAATCCGTTTAATACTGTAAATCAGCAATCATTAGCACACAAAACAAAGCTTCCATTTAAGACGAGCTTCAATTATATTACATCTTTCAATTAAAATACATGTTTAAACAGCACAGTTATCATAATTTTATAATTTCACAGTTGACTGAAAATATATTTTTTATTATGTTATTTCTCAACCTTTAACTAAAGTTAAGTTTACTTTTCTACTAATAACTGTACTTTGAGCTACTCTTGAGCTAAAATCTAGTGAAACTGATTGCTAAACGCTTTCATAAAATAAATAAGTTTTTGAAATATCACTTACTTTCCATCGATTAAGAATGGATTTCGTATGTATTCCTGTACGAAAGTGCCCGTCGCGTCCAGATTCAAGTCAGCAATATTTTTAACTCTAATACCTCTATGATTGTTATCTTTTTGAACCCATAACTTTTCGGGATTACTTCTAGCCTTTAGAGATCGCAAATTAATGCAATTATTTTAATGAAAATTTGGATTCAAATGAAAAATTACATATTTTAGAAATTCGTCCTTTTCTTTCGGCAAATTGAATGCTTTTGGTATGTGCTTCAAGTCAGAAGTCGCTAAATTGACTTTATTTGTTATAAATCCAGAACCAGGAAAATGATTGACCTAAAAATATATTCTAAATTGAGTTTGTGCTAAACCAATACTAACTCAACAAAAGGAAATGACAATCGGTTTAAAATTTATCAAATGAACAGATCTTGAGTTAAACTTGAAAGAGTTGTAAAAAATTTTCTATTCATTGAATACAATTTTAGTTTTTAGAACAAAATCATTTAATAAATTCTAGATATCTTTGAAAAAGCAATGATAGAAAGAAAATATTTTTAGGGGTCTTGCCAATGGAAGGTTCCAGTGCATTGCTGATAAAATCGAGCGGGTAACTGACCCTGGTATTTTCTGTTATGGCCTTGCTGCCAAAATCAATTTTATTTGTTCCTTCATAGAAGCTTACATTCTCAACAAGAGCTCCCGGCCTGATAGCCTGGTAAATTTCAGGCTCTTTTTCCGGGCTCAGGTCAATAGTTTTTGCATAACAGCCTCCTTCAAAATTAAACACGCCCGAACTTGTCCAGCCATGTTCATCATCACCTATGAGCAGCCTGGCAGGATCTGCACTCAAAGTGGTCTTACCGGTACCACTAAGTCCAAAAAATATGGCCGTATCGCCAGCCTTGCCCATATTAGCGCTGCAATGCATGCTTAATACATTTGCCCGTGGCAGGATAAAATTCAGCACGGAAAAAATGCCTTTTTTCATCTCTCCGGTATAACCGGAGCCGCCTATTAATATTGTTTTATGTGTAAAGCTGATGATGGAAAAATTATCAGCCACGGTTCCATCTATGGCCGGGTTGGCTTTAAATCCGGGGGCCTGTATAATATGCCATTGCGGAATAAAAT
>JAUJYT010000364.1:0-20390 GCA_033996565.1 Nanhermannia nana
ATAAACTATTGATTCTTATGAATTCTGGTGTTTCTGATTCGCCAATAGATGACTATAACTACTCAATAGTCACCAAAACAAAAGTTTATGCAATTAATTGATTCATTTACTAATATATGATATATGATTATTTGATATTATACTAAAGCTTAAGCTTTTCAAAGCTTTCAAAATAAATTAAATCATTATTTAATTTATCGAATAAGTGCTGAACGCTTTTTAAAAAGTTTATAATTATACTACATTTGTAAATAATTCTTTTGTGTGTCCAATGATTTAACGTTACGTTTAACATAATTTTCTGTTTCAATGATTTTTTATGCATTCGCACGAAAACTAAAGCTTTAAAACAAATACTAGTAATAGAATTGATTCCATTTATAAATGGGTACAAATGCATGAATTGTAATATTTTATCGAATTCTTATTTAAAAACTAAATAAAGAACGACTAAACAAAAAAAATTAAATTTGTTTGAATTCAAGTAGAATCGAATTCTTGTGTTAATTGAGTTAAAGTAAAAATAAATTAATTTAATGAACAGATTCATCAATGATTGTATTGTATTATATAAAATAGAAACCAATCAGCTTTTATTCTTTACAGTATCTGTGCTTTTGTTAAACTTTCAAAAAAGTTGTATTTTATCAGTTTTCAAGTTCTAACACATTATAAGTTAAAATTAAGTTATATTTAAATCAAATAAGAAAAGTTTCCATCACTTTTAGAGATTCACTAAAAGGGCTTATTCGCTAACATCTATCTGAAAATGTTATAAAGCAATTACAAAATAAATTAGATTTTGTGTAATTACTGTCAAATGCAAATGATATCTAATCATAAAAAAAGAAATACTTAAACCAAATCAAAATATTGAATCACAGATTAATGTTGACGCGGAAGTCCCCGAAAAGTGAGTCAAAAGGAAGTTGTGCTGTATAGTTATGATTCTTTTACTTATATTGATACTCTAGATTTGGTATTGTGGGGGTTATACTGGTATATATGGCATAGTCAGTTAATGTTCAGAATGCTCAATGCAATAAAGGCACCCTTAAATGCCTTAATGCCAAGGACGATCGATCTCATAGCACACTCGCAGCTTATATTACAAGCTTTGTCCAAATTTATGTCTATGTTTAAATTCTTTGCTGATTTTGGCTTCTCTTTTGAACCATAGGTTTAATGCATTTTTTACTGCAAATGACAGAATTTTAGGGAATTGTTTTACTTTAGCACTTCAATTGTGGGATAATTTAAAGCTCTATTAAACAGTTATTTGAAACAAATACCAAAATTATTTGCTTCAAATAATTAATAGTATACTTATAAATAGCATTATTGATCTGTTAGAAAAATGTATTAAAAAAATAAAGAATATTAAATCTAAATTTTAATACTTTCAAACTTAACGCAGTAAAAACAAATAAATTTTAAATCATTTTTATAAGTTTTATTATTACTGTTGCTTAAACTGATTAAATAAAAATTTCTAAATTAAATTTGTATAAATTGATCGATCAATAAATAAACATCAGTCACAATGTTTGAAGGGAGGGTCAACTCTAACCCTGAAGTTATGTCTTATAAGAAAAATCGTTATTACTTTGAAGAAAAAAAGTTTCCTTTAAGAAAATACCGGTCGAGTACTGTATTATTATTATTGATTGCATAGAAAGAGGTTTTGGTTGATTTATATTGTTAAAACATTACTGGCGATGCACTGTATACAGTGATTTTCACATCCATTTGAAACACACGGAACGGCTAAGTTGATAAGCGAGAAAATGTTAAAATTTTAAGGAAAGGGGTCCACAACTTTTTGAATATTTTTTCTTATACTAGTCATCAATAATAAATATGAAATGAATGCAATACTATTACAGAAAAAGTATTTGTTAACATTTAGGCTCTGATGAAATGAAGAATTACTTTGATATTTGAATTTGCTTTGGAAGTTCCCAAAAGCCTGAATCAACTCAAATATTTATAACTTATGTACAGTCTTTCACACAAAAAGGATCGAAACGGTTTTTGAGGGTTTGCTATACCTTAGGTTGCATGAAATTTTTTTTGAGTGTGGCATTTCTTGGGAAAAAATTTTTTGCCTCAGAAGACCGATGTCAAATTGTAGGTATTGTGATGCCCTTTACAATCATTCCATCAGAACCTATGAAACTTTTATATTTTTCAGCTTATTCATTAAATAATTTTTTCTTTTGAAATTTTTAATGATTAAATTAACAATAAAATTGATTATATAATGGTATAATTTCTAATCGCGCAAAATTATTTAATGAATATGTCAAAAAATATGAATGTCTCATAGGTTCTGATAAAATGATTATAAAGGGCATTACAAAACCTACAATTTGACACCGGTCTCAAACCATTTGGATATATGGTTAGTAAACCCTCAAAAACCGTTTCAACCCATTTTGTCAAAGACTGTATCAATTTTTCAATAAATCATTTTGAGGTATACAAAGTATAGGTAATTATAAAGTATAATTTTTTATGTTTTATTTTTATTAAAAACCTAAATCAATGTATCCTTTAATAAAATGTAGTCTTATTGATATTGTAATTTTTTGAACGCGCAGTTTTACAAATACTTTTTTCTGCGATAGTACTATGAAATAACATTTTGTTATTAACCAAAACACTATTATTCTACTCAATAACTAATGTATAATATATGAATTAATAAAGCTTAAAATCTTGAACTGAATTATATACTTCAACATCAACTTCAATGGGAAACTAAACGAATGATATCAAAAATAGATATCAGATTAAATTTCTAATTATCTTTACATCTAATATCCAAAACAATTTTCTCAATTCTGCGTTATTTAGTGATCCACTAATTGAAAAAGGCTGAAAATCATCATCACTTTACTGTACAGCAGCGATTTTCAAACTCTATTTGTTAGAGCACTGATGCTCCATGGAACAGATGAAGGTGCTAAATTTATAAGTTTAAAGAAAATATATACAGCTTTTTATTAGAATTTTTTCAATGTAGCAGTGAATATAATAAAATAGCAGTAAAATATAGTAAAAACCAATTTGTATATTAGACCTATGTATATATGACTGTAAAGCATGCATTCTATGTATGTAAGACTGTAAGGCATGCATTCTATGTATACTAGGCTGTAAAGCATGCATTCTATATAATCGTATCTATAGAACATCCTTAACTTTAACTTCTACTTTTAGTTATTGTATAATGCATTCAAAAATCTTAACATTTGATATCAATATGAATTTAATAAAATAATTCCTTCGAAGATGAGCCAAATACTAAAAAAAGCTCTGAGATCAAAATGAAGCGCCATCTTCACACCCTTGACACTAATTAAATTGTTTTGATTGCTATACTAAAGCATTGGTGCTTCGCATCGCTCCGCATATTCTTTTCATATACCAAAGTGCTCCTCAACCCAAAAAAGTTTGGGAAACGCTGCTGCACAGTACAGTACTCTGCACATATATACTGTAAATTTGTTCATTGCTTTCATTTCTTAAGATATAGCAAAGTGTTCTCTTGAATATAAGCCGGAAGATAGCATTAAACCAATCGATTGTAATTTTGTTGTAACAAAAACAAACACTATTTAAACTTTGTTTTTATAATTATTTATCTCAACTTTCAAGTCTTTAAATAAACTCAATATTTGAAAAATTATTCCGTAAATCGAAAGGAATAAATGCTATTTTAAAAATTTTGATTGTCAAAGATAGAATTAATATATAGAGATGTATTGTATATAAGATTGTTTGTCACAAACACAATTTTTCGCCTCTTTTGACTTTCAAGATGAAGATATGTTATGACATTTGCCATTTCAGTAAATATACTCTGTATAGTACCCTAAACTATAGGGCTCACAAAACTAACCTGAAGTTAGGCTATAAAGGCCAAGGTCACGCATGCATCAGGACATTGGGGGTATTTTTAGGAAACAAAAAATTTAGAAACAATATTCGAAAAGTAGAGGTTAATCTAAAATGCTATGTATTAAATGTCAAAAAACTAAAAATAAATTGACAAATTATATTTTTCTGTTGAATCTCAAGGTTCTTGAACATCACCCAATTCTGAAGTTAAATTTGATAAGCATTTATTAGGCCAGTAGTTCTAATCGATTCCATTGTATATAATTCTATAGAAACAGGGTTTGAGTTATAAGCTAAAGCTCTATTAAATTAACAAAAAGTTGGTCACTATGTATATATACATTAAATATTAGAAAAAGCTTAAAAAGTTTAACTTTTTAAGTGTCGGTTCTAAGGTTAAAATGTAACATAAAAGTGTTTTACAAGCATTTTACAAGTGTTTTGAAACAGATTTGATAGATAATGATCGAGTTTTATGATTTAATGCTCGAGATAGTGCTCAAAATAAAAATTAATTACTATTTACAGTAAATTTATAGTTTTCTTCAAGTATTTATTGGAAAATACTATTACTTTGAACAATTGATACAGTACTAATATTGTGTCCATTGCACATTTATTGATTTATATTGTCAGTACTGTACAGGTTAACCAAAAATGTCGTTCCCGGAAATTTTAGTTATGTATTAATTTAAGTGCCTTTAAGATATTAATTTAACGTATTTATAAAATATGGCATTCAATTAATTGATTATTCACAAGAAAACATCTTATGCACGCATAACATAATTGACAATAATCTTAAAAATAAGTCAAATTTGTTGTCATATTTAAGCTAAACTTGATTTTAAAAATTAAATAAAAAATGTGCATAAAGTAAAGTATAACGTGTTTTTGAAATCATTATCTTAAGTCAAGAAGTTTTTATTTTTAGAGCAATTTATTTTTTCAAAGTCATTCACATGAATAATGTTAATGGAAAAAAATAATTTCTTGACTTGATTATGAGAATTATAATATTTTATTTTTATCGACTAATATATTTGATGAAAAGCAAACTTAAATAGTTGAGTGGTAACAAACGCATAGAAAATTGAACATCTATTTGATCAATTCCTTTGACGACTAGTCCAGCCAACCATTGAATAAATATCGGTTTAAAACTGATGTCTGGTATAAATTTATTTGAATGAAAATCGATTAGTATAGGAAAAAGCATTAGTTTCTAATTTTGTGCGAGTTATCAAATTAATTAAATCTGAATCTCTTTAATAAAAGATGAATAGTAACGCTGTTATGAAAATTTCTGTACTCAAAGAATTAGCCCTTTATTAAAGATGATTTGTGATTATTCAGAATTAGACGAGAACTCTATACTGGTATTTTTGAAAACATTTGTTGAAAGTTAAAACTATAGAATCTAATGATACAGTCCTTGTATTTATAAGAGAATAAGTTCTTTTCAATCCAATATGCTGTACAGTACACTATTATACGCCTCTCATCTTATCGATCGGTTGGTCTCTAAATGGTTTATAGCATTTTTAGGTCTATAAATAGAATGTTCGCATACACAGCACTCCTATAGCGCATAACATTTAGGTTAGTGTAACATTAAACCAAACTTTTACTAATATTATATTATAGATTTCTATTGTACTCTAGCATTCAATACTATTAAAATCAGTCCTAAAAATCATTTATTGTTTACATGTACTTCAATTGTAAAGAAATAATGAAATTTTATATTTCAATAATTGATTGATTTGGCAAAAATCTAGGTTTTTATCATTTTGATGCTGGATTTCAACACTCTTTATCAGGTTTTCATTTAGGTTTGAAATACGATTCTCAACGAGAGGTAATTCAAGACTTGAGTCAAATCTTGAAACTCTGCCCACACACTCAATGGAAAATTGAAAAAGATGTGTATTTATTTTACAACGTATTATTTAAATAACTCATTTTAAATTCAGGGCTATTTTAGATCTAAACAAAAAAAATATATCAAGTTTTAAATTTCAAATGATTAGAAAACCCCAATTTGCTGGTTATTATAGATTATTTAAACCAATTTTTTGATTACATATAAATATTTAAAATGAGATATTATTTTTTGTGGAACATTACTAATGATTACAAGAGTTCTAATTTTAATTTACTGAAAAGTATGGAAATTATGAAATATTCTTCACTCTATAAGGTTGATGAGAAAAATTATTTATTTGTTCTTATATTGATTTATTCAATAAAAGATGAATTTAATTTTTTACGGGTACCAAAGTTGATGAATGCCCATTCACAGAATTGGCCCCATAGGACCCACTCCAAGTTTTTCTAGGCATTTAAGTGTAGGTCTACACTATTCAAGAATTTGCATATATAGAATTTTTTCTGTCTTGGATGAATATATTGAATAATTGAATTAGTGTCAAATTAATGTGACATTCGCTAAATTCATAAATTATAACTATTATTTGATTATAAAAACATTTTATAAATTAATTGCATCAAAATAGCAAATTAAGAAAATGTTTTACACCTAAAACACTTACTATTTCCGTAAACTATTTCTATTGACATTTATCTTTCAATTTTCAACAACAGCCCAGAATGGGTTGCTTTCTGTTTCAACTAAAAGCTCATTTTCATTGTTTGGAAGGACTGTCGCCTTTAAATAGAATAAACAGAAGACATGAAATATTCTTTTTCTTTAAGCAGCTAATCTATTAAGCTTCAGCTCTAGCTATTTATTATTTAAAGTTTGACTTATAGTCTTACATAAGTGAATCATTTTTCAAACCAATGTAAACCTCTTTAGTTTATTCTCTGCATATAAACATAAAAATGCAATTAAAGAATTCGTTAAAGATGTCGGTCATAAAATCAATTTATTTATCCATTATATTAATATTTTTCAAATGCAATAATACATCAATTTTTGATAAGTTTCGCTATTTTAAAAATATTTATTTACGTGGGCTTAAGAATTGTGTGAAAAGAATTTCTATCTGAATATATTCATGTTATTGTTAACTACAGTAAAGAATGTTATTCTATTGAATTATAGAATTTTCAGCGAAATCGATCAAAAAATTGCAGTTCGGTTCTCGAATCTCATGGAATAAGTTAAACAGAACCTGTGTTTAAAGTAAATTTTTAGAAATAAATTTCAGGAATTAAATACTGAAAGCATTTATTAAAAACTTAAAAAATGAGTCAATTACATTGGAAATTTATATACTATAATAATAATAATAATACGTATAATAATAGCTTTTATTAATTTATAACATTCACACATCTATATTATTATTAAAAGAGAAAAAATTAATGAAAATTAAGACTAGAAATTTGTAATTTTCAGATTATTTTCCGATAATATCGTTAAAAAGTTAGACTACAGTTATGACAAATTGAACAGTTCAACAATTGTCTTCTTCCTAAGGAATTATGGCAAACACAAACGGTTAAAGTCTTGATCTCTGATTCTTAGATACATTAACATTAATTTAGTGCACATTAATGTCAAAATGATCAACAATATAAAAGTAAAGCATAATTAACTACATTATGTTATTAATATATAAATTATATATAATATATATATATTTATGTATAGTATAGTAACATTACATTCCAGATTAAAAAAGATAAGTCTTTACAATTATTTGACTAAAATGTTAGATTTTATGTAAGATTTTACAATATTTTATTAAAAGGAAAACACTTTTGAACATTTGCAACATTACTGGTATAATAAAATTATATCATACCCTCTCATTTGCACATTTCTCCAGCAAAAGTACCCAATCTTTTAAGAAAATAGATTATAATAACATCTGATTTATCCAAAAAAAGAAACAAAAAGTTTAAACTTCTAATGATATTCATATATTGTGCTGCTTTAGGATTAATAACTCGTATTTTTGTTTTGTTAGCTTAAGTTTGCTTAAGTACTAAAGACTGTGAAAGTTTTGAAAGAAGGAAAGACCTTTGGTTTGCAAAAGTTACTTCAGATTTAAAGATTGTTTACTAAATATAATTTAATACATAATCTAATAATTTAATAATAATAATAATAAATTCCGCGTTAAATATGATAATAAGTTATTAATAATAACGGTATAAAAATTAACATATGGGCAGTGTGTGCGAGTTCGTCACAAGTCAATATCAAACCAATATCACCCAACTCTCTCTTTGAACAATTAATTAACTTTTTCTGAATAAGAATAATGTAATAATTTTAAAATTTTAAAAAATTCGGTAGCGATTAGTTATTTTTGCATAAAATAATGATTTTATGAAATTGTAATCAAAATTTTACCCATAATATCAAATTTACAGTAATAATAACTGTGTCATTTACGATGCACTTCAAATTTTCAGTAGCTCTTACACATTAATAGCTGTTTGACTTTTGTACTCATGGTTTAACTTTGCTCTACTTTCAACTCTATTTTGCACAAATTGATTGATTAGCTGAAAAATTTGTGACATTTATTTGTTTTAATGATATTTAACAACAGGTTAATTATAAAACATAATCCTATACTAAGATATTGACATTTTTCACTCGCATCGCAAAACAATTTGTACTCAACTCTCATTGAACTCTATCTTAATAAATCGTTTTTCATAAGTTATAACATTATAACATCCAAAGAGAACTTCTTTGATAACATCATAATAGAAAGTGAAAATAGCATAAGTATAAGTGTAAATTTAAAGAGTAACAGGTTCCTTTATATTATTATTATTATTATTATTACTTAAAAATAACAAGACTTCATAACAGTTGAATTATTATCATTATTTATCACAATTAAAAAACAAAAAACAATTATTATTCATAATTTAAAATCGACTACAAAAATGAAAAACTCTTTACAAAATTTAAATTATAGGTCAAATTATCAATCATTGCTATAAATACAATTATAATCTGAGAGTAATGAATGAACAATTAAATTCGGGCAAATATCCTCTCTATCTCTCACCACTCGAAACCTAATTAATGGTTTAATTCATTATGAAGAATAGGAATCTAATAGTGGAAAATTAAAAAATTATTTAAGATCGTAATTACAGTATATTTTACTTCTGTTTTTTAATTAGAAATTTTAATCGAAATAATTTATCTCAAAATAATAAATAAATTTTAAAATAAACAGAAAAACTTTTGTTGAAAAATATGTTCATTATATAGTTTGCATTAATTTGTAATATTGAGTAATAATGATCTCAATTGGCGACAAGCAAGTGCTGATACTGGTTAGGATAGGATACGCCGTTCAGATTGTAGTTGATATTATCGAAAGCTTTGGAAGAATTGTTAGCAGTACCTGACGAACCATTTACTGTAGAATCATTGGATAAGCCGCCAAAGTTGAGGTTACTTCCACTGTAAGAATTAGCTGATGCCGACACTCCAAGAGAAGGGTTGTTAGGGGTAGAGATGAAAGGACTGGCCTTATCGAGGAAGGATGTAAACCGATTCATGCCGTTAACCTTATTTTGCTGGTGTTGGCCTGTGTTCGCTTTGGCTGCGTCTCCGTTTCCAACCAGTTCTGTCATATCAAATAGTCCTGAAATAAAAGCAGCTCTTTTTGATGGTGTCGATGAATTGGTTGATGGGTAAAGACTTTGTGGACCACTTCCATAAGTTCCGTTTGGAGATGTGGGAGAATTCGCACCATTTCCTGTGGCCATAAGCATAAAACTGTTGGCTGAATCCATTTGAGTTATATTAGGAGATAATGATCGAGAATTGTGCGGTGAAACAGTTGAGGTCGAAGTGGCTGAGAATAGTGTGTTGTTCGCTGCCATTGGGCTCAATCCTACTGGAGATTGTTGTTGAGTTGACGCCTGCTGTTGAAGAATCGCCCTCTGCTTTATATAATTGCTGAACTCTGTCGGAGACATTCGGTGAGATCTCTTACTATTCGACTTTAGTTTAGTTGAGCCAAACTTTGTCGCCGCAAATGTGGCAGTTGTGAAGGTGACCGGTGTTGATGTCTTGCTTACCATAAACGAAGAGATGGGACTCACGCTGTTCTTGTAAACTGGAGGTGATGTGTCTTCACTGTAAGGAGTGGGAGCCGTATTGCCATTGGATAGGTTTAAACCACCGAATTGTGATGTCATGCACTCAATAGGTTTGAAACATTGTGCTTCCGGGTTGAAAGTTCGGGTCACCTCTCGGTCTAAATTCTCTCTTTCGATATTGTTTTCTGACTTTTCTGAGTAAAGTATTTTCACCGGTCCTTTTTCGCTCATGCGGTACGACACTTCTCCCGGATCTATCCAAATGCTCAGCTCCTGAGGAAGATTCTCTTGTATGTCATTCAGATCCATACCACTAGCTCTGGCGGCCGTATCGAAAACAGTCGGGTCCAACGGTGGTGTACAACGAACACATCGATAAGCAGAACCTTTATATGGTTTTTCCGGATACCAGTGACCTTCGAATTTGATTTTCAATGCGTTTTCGAGCTCTTCCCCGAACTGATTAACCCGTCTTCGCGGCAGTTTGTTGTACAAAAATGAAATGAGAAAATTGAGAGCGACTTGAATTTCGACGTGCATTGCAATAACATCAACAGCGGAAAGTTTCTACTTTATGAGCAAAAGCACCCAACTGTCAGTGCTCTTCGAGTTATGATTTTGTGTATTGGCTCGAAAGATAAGTTGTACAGTATCTGAAATTGCATTTAAGTTATAATTAAATAATTTGTATAATTTATACTTTTACTAAAATAAGTTCAATTCAATGAATGTAAAATATTTTAGACAATTCATATATTTATATGAAAATAAAGTTAAATGTTTTCAAAATAGTGTATATTATGAGAAGAATTTGCCAAAAAATGATAAATATTCTACATTAAAAAGTTTTCAGATTATTTATAGATTCTGAGGAATGAAAGGTATTAATGGCTCCATTTTGTGTCACATCTGAACTTTATGATGCTTCAAATTCAATAATCAGCAAAGTTTTTAATACAATGATGTCACTGGTGTTATATTAAGTTTGTAATTATTGCTTAACTTGTTTTCATTCTTTTGTTATAAATAATTATGAAAAAACTAATCTTTATATTGATTTATTCTAAATACAAGATTACTATGAAATAGCATTAGATTCATGTACATAAAAACATTATTATTCCTTTCCAGCAATTT
This sequence comes from Nanhermannia nana, assembly GCA_033996565.1. Lineage (NCBI taxonomy): Eukaryota > Metazoa > Arthropoda > Arachnida > Sarcoptiformes > Nanhermanniidae > Nanhermannia > Nanhermannia nana. The sequence goes on from JAUJYT010000364.1 coordinate 11,095, forward strand.
CCTAATGTAAAAAAGCTGTACACAGAATACAGTAGAAGCAAACAAAAGGAAAATAAGTATATAATAAGCAGAAAGTAAAAGAAAATGTGAAAATAGAGCAAATTTTGTGAGCGACTTGAAATTTAGATCAAAAAAGCGAGTGTTGATTCAAACTGGAAGCAGATTCTCTAATATGAAAGTATAGTGAAAAATCGATGACCCAGTTTCACAACTTCCATGCACTTGTATGAGACGACTGCATAGAATATAGAATGCATACTAGAGTTACGTATGAACTTAACTTTAAGCGCAAGCAGAAAATCTTTATATTAGACTCTAATATATAATGTTACTCAGCGTTCATATCAGATAAAAGACTTGAGAAAGGATGCAAAGGATGCATAATGTAGGATGCTCCTAATAATTAATGTATTAATCTATTCAGTCTATTTTTGTTCATTCCCTAAAGTAGATGTCAGATTAAAATTTACTATGGATTAGTTAAGTTGTGGCGTATTTTTAATTATAAGCTTTTATTTGAGTTCTAAATTATCAAAATATTTGTGGCTTTAAATTTACAAATGAATTAACTTTATATTCTTACAGTTAGTTATTAAGATCTGTTAACTTTTATGTTAAATGTTATGTTTTGATGAATAAAAGTGGAATTTTGTAATATGTTATGCATCACAAAATGGTATGTTTCCAAAACATTAGAGCGATTGTAAACTTATAAACTAAAATAAGATCTATTGCGAAACTTTGAAGACGTAAAAGCCTACAAGTGATGCACATAATGCTTTCATTCTTTATTGCCTTTAAATGTTAGAGACTTTTAATACAAAATATTAGGAAAAAGATTGCTTCGCTTTAAAAATGAGCTTTAAGGTCATTATTAATGACAAATATCAGTTTTTCAAGTTTACATATTAGCTGTATGTGTAGTGAATACATATCTTTTAGATAAAGCATAACTTATAACGATATACTGTAAGGATATGCTGTTCTAAACAATAAATTACTACTTTGAAGCAGAATTATTAAAATACATCCGCTTTTAGAATGAGATAGTATTATATGCGTTATATGTCATATGAAATATGAAGTATAGTAAACAATTTTGACGATTCAATTAAAAATGAACGTCATTTAACCGAACTCTTTGATTCTACAAATTTCAACACTTCTAAACATTATCAAAACCTATTAAGAAATAAATGTAAACACAATCTATAGATAATAAAATAATAATATAATAGTATTAGTTTCTCAATTGCCCCATATGCCAAACTGTAATATATTCCGTCACATTTGACGTAATACGCTTGCAAAAAATGAATTTCTTCTGAGCCTAGAAAGCTTTAAATGCCAGCTGCGATCTTGTCAAATAAGGATTTTATTTTAAATTACATATATTGAGCTTTTTCACTAACAATTATTAAATTATGCTTTCTATTATTGATGGCTCACTTTATTGTAAAAGATATATAAGTTTTCATAAATTAAGAATCAATACTATATTTTTATTTCAATTAATTTTCAGCTAATTTTATACTTTTATCTGATTTTCTCAATTAAATGAACTTCTATTTTCAAACAGCATTAAGAAATACAATTAATAATTTCTGACAGTCATTTCAATATCAAATCAATATTCTATAGAAAGTATTGTATTTTTACATCAAAAATATTTCTTTTAATATTGATTGTTATGAGTTTTATTGAGAATGTTGGCCATAATCAGTATAAACGCGAAATGCATTAATAAAATAAGTTATTTATGGTTTTGAAGATAATTGTAAGTTACAATTCATGGGATACTGCAGACAACATATTTAAAAAATACAGTTTGCTTTGTCATCGATTTTTCTAATGACTTGCAATTCTGATAAGTAGGCAATATTTAATCTAAAGTTTCTCGATTACAAAAGACAAGCCTTAGCTGATCATAAATGTATGTAATTGTTATTATCTGTATATACCTGTGTATAGCTTGCATTAAACATATAACATATTCGGTATATTGAATATATTTTTATATAATTAAAAATGAGTGTCATGTTATTTTGACATTAAGTTGCAAGCTAAACGTTATCACAGTTATTATTTCGTAATTATGAATCAATTAAAAATGCTTCAAAATTAATACTCAACGTGTTTATGAAACTTATGGAAAATAATTGAGTATAAAATGTTAATTTATTTAAAAAGTTTATTGAATAAAAACTCTTTGATTTGTATGTTTGCATAACATCTATGATTAAAGGTTATAAGCCATTGAGTAATCAGTGCGATAGCGATCTGTTTGCACTAATAAGCATGAAGTTTACATTAATTGGATAAATAAACTAAATCTAAGTTTTGAATAAGAATTTAATAAAAAGTTCCGAAACAGTTTTCATTGTGCAAAAGCGGAATCACTTTTGCTTAATATGATTAAAAGACAGGCAAATTTATGGTGAATTTTAGTGATATAAGAAATCATACTATACTGAAGGACATCAGATAACTTAAGAGTAATATTAGATTATATTTAAACAGTTAAATCATATAATATCTGCGCAAATGTTTCAACACTTGAGAGACACCTTGATTTAAATGCATGTGATAGAAAGCATTGGATAGTTGTGAACATTATGCTAATAATTTGATTAATCTATTTAATTGATACTATAGTAATACTACTTCTACTATTACTATACTATTCCTGTCATAGACTGTTTGTCAATAAATTATTAAAAGCTATTATTTCGTTGATTAATGTTTTGATATATAGCTTGACATTTGGCTAATTATTTCTCTAAAAGGATTGACATATTTTAGTCTATTGTAGTTTTAATACTAAAAAGTTTATAATATATGGGCGTTATTACAGTTTGCTCTCGAAATATACACTTAACAGGAAGGCTAAGCTATCAGATGTTGAGTAGTACTGAATGTTTTGCTAAGTTAAACATATTTAGAGAAAAAAACAACTTATATATAGTATGTGTTCTATTTCGAGAAGAGAGGATAACTTTGAAAGATGTTGTGGTTGTTGTTGTTCTAATGCCTATTCAACAGCTGAAACGCTGGCAAATAAATTGGAAGCAATGCAAAAACGCCACCAGAAAATACTTCTATTGAACTTAATATAACTCATACACACTCTGTCTATATAGAGATTCATCTGAAGGGAGGATCAGTACAGCTCAGTCCTGACTCCCAAATAAGTCAACGAAGGAAAGAAAAATTGATAATACAATACAATATACTTATAGTAAACTTATATATACTTATAGTAAACTTACAGACTTACAAACTTATTGACTTTTTTGAATTACAGCACTTTTATAATCAACACTATCTTTAAGTCAAAATAAATATTTAAACTTTTGGCATAAATATTAACATTTTTTAAATTGAAAAAACATTTGACAACTTATTGTTATCGCAATGTATTATATACTGGTTTTCAATGTTAATCGATTGCAAAAAAATAACACAACTTTTTATTGAATAGTTTTAGTGGTTTTAGTGATAATGAAAGTTATATTGAAAGCAAAGTTTAACGATAAAAAATATGTAAATAATAATAAATAGTATTAAATAAATAAATAAAGAGAAGACTTACCACTATATCACTAATATGTTTAATAAGTTATTATTGGATACGAATTGTTTGACTACTTGTGGACAAACCGATAGAAGAAGTGTATAATAAGTTTTTGTTGTAAAATTAAATTCTGATGAATGATAAAGCAATGCATACGTAGAAAAATACAAATACAAAAGTAGAAAATAATGAAAGTATTGTTTCAGATTATACTGTATTTCTAGATATCGTAAAATTTAAAGTTAAAGTTTGTCAAATAGTAGAACTGATATCAGGATTGCTTAATAATATTCGTAATTAGAATGAATAATAAGGAAGCGCAGCGCACACCACACATTCGTATTAGACATTAGCTGTGCATCAAATGCTATACAAGTTTAGGAAAGAGAGCTTTTATGCAGCTTTTATGTGAGCAGCACATGCCTTATCACAACTCAAATAAGGTGCAGAACTACTTTCTCTTAAAAGTAGGCCACCACTCAAAAACGAGTTATTACATTATATAACACACATTATTCATTAGGCAATCGAATTCCTATTCTGTTAGGTATATATTTTATAGATTGGATACCATTAAGTTTCTTATTTTGACCAAAATCAATATCAAGTGCAAGTCTATAATTTAGCATAACTGCTATGCCTATAATTCCTACAAATGCAACCTTACTATGCCTACTATGATAAGCTCTCCTCATATCAAACCATTACTATATACAGTATATTTATCCATACTGTTCAGCAAAACACTACTTCTCTTCAACGTTTACTATTAGGAGCAAAAGATTCTATCCCTCTCTTTCGACTTTGCGTCAGTTTGACGTCAATTTTGTTCGACTTTCCATAGCATACACATAACACTACCGATCGATGCAATCATTTTGTTTTTATATACAAATGTATTTTAGTTTAAAACAAGACTGACGCTCAATTATAAACAATGATTTCAATATTCTAAGTATAATCTATGTTAATAAATACCAATTCTTTCTATTCATCTATTGATACTGTATCTGTATATTAAAGACTGCTATCATATAATTATACAGTCAATGAATCTTACAATAGAATGGAGATGAAAATGGATCAGCGACTGGAGTATAGGGAGAGAGGGGGAGGGGGAGAGAGATCGCGAGAGCCCTTCTTTATAAGATACAATACAGTACCACTTAAACACTAAACTCAATAATATAAAAATGGTATTACAGTAATTGAGTTCATTTGATATAATTATCAAGAAACCAATTGCAGAGAGTTTTTTTTGGATCTCTAGTTTTTATTTCTAAGTCTTGCCATTTGAGTCTTAAAGTCTTAAATTGCTATATAAGTGTATATCCAGTTAAGATGAAGTGAGATAAGCCAATTGAAAAGTGCACAGACTGACAGACAGAATGACAAACCCATACATACAAATGTAAAACATGTTAAAATGAGTTTCGGCCAACTTTTTTTGCCAAAGAATTTCAAATACTCTATCAAACATTCCTGTTATCAAACATTCAATTCATAAGATTAGGTTCTGATTAATCTTTATTTAGCTTCTCTTCTATAATATCTTTGGATATGATATTACAGAAGATTTGAAATTAAAACTAAAGTTTATTCATTAATTAAGTTTAAGTTTATTACTAACATATTCTGTTAGAATCTATGGTATTAAGAGATATACATAATAGGCCTTTAATTACATTACATTATTCTTTATTCTGCTTTTATTGTAAGTTATTATCGAAGAAATAGAAAAGAGCTTTGTCTGCATGTTGTGCTACAATTAATGAGACCTTGACAGCACTTGCAGTTGCCCCTAGTTATAGTTACCCCTAGTTATACAACACAACTTTCTATCTATATATAACAGCTCTCTATATCTCTGTATCCTTTTCTACATAAGATAAAAGATGTGGGAGAACATGTTGGAGAAGATGTTGGAGAAGATCTAAAAAATAAGAAATATTACAGATTCTTTACTATTGTTCCCATAGATTTTGAAACGAAACTTTGCTTTTAATGCTTCAATGAAACATATATCAAATCTTTGAATTAATGTTTTTTAATAATAAGTTGAACAGAACATTATCAAAATATAAATTACTTTCTATAATGAAAGATAATATGTGTTGGAGTGACATGTTTTTTATATGCGAGAGAGTGTAGTATTCATTTTGGTAGTAAATGACATTCAACATAAAACAGATCTGTTATACAATACATGAACGAATAGAGCTAAACAATAGCACATTCAAAGTACAGTAGAGTACCAGTACATGAATGTTGTTATTCATTAGAAAATAGTTGAAAGAACAGATGAACGAATGCTATTTTCTACACCTACCCTACTTTTTAGCTGCTATTTTGTTATGACATTACTTTCTATCTTATATAAATCGATTTTCTAGTGTTAATCAAATTCAGGATCACATCATTTGAATGCATTCTATTATTAAACTTACTTTAATTATTCTGAAATGAGTAAAAAGCTGAGACAACTATAGCAGCTGTTTATCTATTGACCCATTAATAGAAAGTTCAGAAAACACATTAAATAATTAATTCACAAATTAATTTATGTTCAAAATATAGATATATTCTGTAAAATTTGATTTAATGTTGAGTTTATTTAAAGAAAAATAGTCCTAACTCTCTGTTATTGTTACAGATATTTATATATCTGAAAAATTTATGCTCTTATGATGTCAAACGAAAATTGGAAAATCGATAACATGTCTGAAGTAGAGTTTAAATAAAACTTTTAATTTTTTTCATTTTTTATGGTGAAATAGAAAGCACTTGAGAAAAACCTCTCTTTGAAACTTTTGTGTGAATAAGAATCCAATTAGACCTTTACGTGACTCTATTCAAAGCATTTGCAACAATAGAGTCAACTATTTTAAGGATCTTTTAGATAATTGAGTAAAACTTGACTCTAAGGTTAAGTATTAGAAATTAAATAAAACAATTTTTAATTGCCATCAAATCTTATTTAATGATATTTTCTAACTAGTTTATTATAAAACTTGAAATGGTAACTGTTATTGACGTGTAAACTAAAAATTGAGTCAAAGGATTACTCTAATGGAATCGTGTAATAGATTTATGACATGAATTATATGTGAATAGATAAATAAGTAAATCTCATAAATTATTCATAAAAACCCCTATTACTGATAATTCCATAAAAAGTATGTTAATTCACCTGCTGTAGTGTTAGGTCAAGTTTATTACAGCTAAAAATAATTCATAAATGTGAAGCTATTAGAACTAATTTAGTAAATTAATCAACAAATAAATAATTATTAACTATAAAAAGTTGAGATGAGTTTGAATTTTACTTTGAAAAGTTTAATAAACAAAATTGTTTTTATGATTTACTAATTAACTGGTTTGGAAGCGTATTACGGATTATAACATAGCTTCAAACTGATGCAGACATGTCTGAATCGATTAATGAAAACAAATATAAACAGGTATTAGTACATCATTATAGACAATTTATGTACTGGTAATGAGGTTTGTGCTTAAATTCAATATTCTGTGTGAGGTTTGCAATCAACTCCTGAATAAACCCCAAATGATTAATTTGGTCACTAATTGGCTCTATTGTAAAAATGAATATACAATTCAATGAAACTTTAAAGATAAATAAATCAAATTAAACATGACGAATCCGTACAAATACATTGTTTGTCTAAACCTTTATAATTATGATTAAAGAATACGTCAGCTATACTACAGAACACCCAAAGAATTTCCAATTTTGGCTAAAAAACAATTTCAAAGTTAAGCTCATTTCGAAACGCTTGAAATAGACTAATGATTGGAACTGACTTGAAGGCACTGTCAAATCCATATGAATAATATGTCATATGTAACTTGCATTTTATTTTATTATTTAAGTCAAAATTTTCAGTACAAACAACACTGAATTAGGATTACTAAACTCGCGTTGTATTTGATTAATAGGTCTAGAAATGAAATAATCTTTATATCTCTATAATATTTGATAGTTTTATTATATATTTAATATCATATAATAGTTCTCATAAATTTATATTTATTTATAGGTAAAAGCATTTTGAAAGATGTATTATTTTCTTTTTTATAATTAATTGTTGGAATAGTATATATTGGTCTAAAGCACGAACTAATATATTCATGATTTTTGCTTAACATCAGTTAAAAACTTTCTTTTTTCGTTTATGTAATTTAACTTAATTAGAAAATTCTTTTATATTCAATGCTTTTGGTGAAAAACTAATAGAATAAAAATTATTTCATATATTCACTTGGATTTGATATTTTTACAAATAGGTTCTAAAGGATTAATCCTAATGTTGTCCATAAGCTCAGGCTCGGCTTGAGGAGAATTTTGGAGGCTCAGACTGGGGCTAATGATTTTAAATCCAGGCTCAGGCTCAGTGGGTTTTGAGTCAGATGAACCTGTACTAAAAAATTACAATACAATTGGCAATAATTTAACATTTTGTCTTATTTGAATTTATATCATATCTAAGCTTTAAAATAAATAAATGAATCACCAAAAATAATTCATTTCATACAAATCAATCATTAAAAATCTTGTCTATTAGGTCAGACTGAACTTAGGCTGAACTTAGGCTATCCTAGGCTATCCTAGGCTATCCTAGGCTCGCTTCGATGAGCTTATAGATTTTACTCAGGCTATAGGTTTTTAATTCAGGCTCAGGCTCTGTTGATTATCAGGGTAGGCTCGCTAAGCTCAGGCTCAGAGTTTTCAAGCCTATTGACAACTTTATTAATTCATATAAAAAAGTTTACGAACTATTCAATGAAATGAGAAATAAAAAATTGTTGAAGTTGTGAAGCCGTCAAAATAGTACTAAAATTGGAGATTTGATTGATCTTCACTGCCCTGCACTTATCAAATGTAAGATCTTTCTGTTCCAACTCAAGCGATTGCTTTATTTATAAGGACAATGAAGAAAAGCAATAACTCTTTCATATGAAACTAATCTTTATGTCAGACCCGTCTATAGAATAAATCTTATTTCTAAAAATGAATTATATTTATATGTGAAAAGTTGTTTTCGACAGCTTTAGATCCTATCACCAAATATTATAAAACTCTAAAAAGTATTTTGAGATCAACTTTTGAAATAGAGAGTCAATTAAGACTCGAAAGTGAGGATTGAGAGCTCAGATCAATACTATTTAAAGCTATTCAATATATCGTGTCTTAAGATAAAAGTATGCATTCATTCAAGTGATATAAAAGAATAATTAAAAACTAGTCCATAACTAATTAAATTTATTAATGGTTACAGACTTTCTGCGGATACAGAATAAAGACAGAACTCAAATACACTTCAAATAAGCTAATTATGAGCGCTGACACAATTCCGAGCATAAGCTCTATATTTCCCGATCCAAAGCTCTAGTGATTGAACTTAACGGTAAAACAATGAAAGGCTAACTGTAACTGAACTGTAAGACTCGTTGACTCAATAGATGGCAATAAAAATATTATTTCTCACTGTTATGTATTGTTTATCACATGAGCCGCAAAATGAACTCTTAATGTACAATAACTTTGATCTCCTATTTATCGATACTTTTATTGATAAATATTTTAAAAACTACTGATTTTAGGATTTAATTATTTAAAGTACACTTCATTTGCAAACTTTAGATCAGTTTGAGATTTGAATAACTTTTAGTTAATATTAAATTTAGATGTAATGTAACTATA